>JAADVP010000670.1:0-16422 GCA_023335675.1 Globisporangium solare | reverse complement strand
GCTGGAAACTGTCGAATTTCTTATGCGTTTGAGTAGGATTTGCTTCACCTTCGGAATTTGATTTTGCAGTCGGTATAAATGGGCGACAGGTATAATTTCTTCAGGGCGTCGGAAGTGAGAGTACATACTGTAGCAGCAATACAAAACGTAAGATACGTTATTCTTTAGCGTTCATTGGCTGAAATGTAGTTTGTTATTACAAAATGAAAATATTCCAAATATAGCCATTTGTAAGGTGGGCATTCTCACTGAAACCTGTAATAAAACACACCTGGCAGTTAGCTCTTGGTCCTTTGCTTGCGAACGTCCTGATTGCACGTAAGGTCGAGGGTTTGCTTTCCATATGCTCATCCACCGAATCAAATCGTGCTCCCACCTGCAGCATGCGTGTACTGCTGCAGATTTAGTAATAGTGTCGCAGTCGATCCCCGACAACTTTCGAGCTCTCATAACGCCAGGGAATCCCATCGAACCGAGCCAATCCAAGCCTGTTTTTAAACGTAATCAGCCAAAAACAAAAACCACCTGGTTTCTGCGTGCAGCTGAGTTTCGGAACCCACTACAGTAAACAAACACTTGTGGGTGATTGGGTTGTTACATCTGGGTGGTCGCGAGTGGCGAGTGAAGTGTCGCGGCTGCCAGACGTATCCAACAACAGCAGTGGAGCTCTTCAGACGTGAAAAGGACGCGAAACACCAGAAGCAAAGAAACACGCGCCCGAGCGCGCGCCGTCCACCCACACAAACCACCATATAAAGACGCGATGGCCGGAGGTGGAGGAGGCGCCAGTGCGGCGCTGCTCGTGGTCACGGGCCTGCTCAGCGTCGGGCTCGCGGCCGTCGGCTACTTCTACCTGCATGCGAGCAGCGGCCACGCACAGGATGCGTCAAGCGCGGCGAAGCAGCAGGAGAGCTGTCCCGGCGCGGCGCTGCTGAGCGAAGAGGAGAAGAAGAAGTACGGCGGAAAGTGTCCGGTGACGCAGGCGCTCGGACTCGGTGGCGGCGCCAATAAGTCTCCACCGAGTTCGCCTGTGAAGGCGAAGGCGCCGGCAGCGGAGAGCCCAAAGAAGCAGTTTGTCGCAAGCCCGAAGACGTCTGTTGCTACTCCTGTGAAGACGCCGCCAGCGTCGCCGAAGATCGAAGTGCAAGCGAGTCCCGCTGCTGTTGCGTCGCCTGTGAAGGCTGCTGCGTTGCCGAAGAAGGTGGAGAGTCCGAAGAAAGTGGCAGAGAGCGTGAAGCAGGCAGAGAGTCCAAAGAAGGAAGTCGTGCTGTCTGCAAGTGCGCAAATGCAAAGCCCAAAGAAGCCTGAAGCGGCAAAGAAGATTGAGAGCCCGAAGAAAGCGGAGCATGTGAGCCCGAAGAAGGCTGAGAGCCCGAAAAAGGCCGAGAGCCCGAAAAAGGCCGAGAGCCCGAAGAAAGCTGCTTCCCCAGTGGTGTCGAACGACGTAGAGAAGGCGAGTCCAGCGCAAGCTGCGAGTCCGTCCAAGGTCGAGAAAAGCCCAAAGGAGCCCGAATATCCGAAGAAGGCAGTGTCTTCGCCGAAGACTGGACTCGTTGCCTCGCCGAAGAGAGGACTCATGGTGTCGCCTAAGCGAGGTCTCATGCTCTCGCCGAAGGCAGAACTCGTCGAACTGAATCTTGATGACAGCTTTGCGTTGAATGAGGCTACGCTGGAAGTCGCCAACAGCTTTGTGGGCGATGTGATGGGCGATTCGGTGGATCTTCTACAAGACGAGTACGTTCAAGTGGAGCTGACTGCTTCAACCGAGAACCTGCGTGAAATTCCGCTTGTGAGAGAAGAAGTCGTGTCTGTTGCGAATGACGAAGAAGAAGGAAAGGCCCCCGTCGCGCCTGCCAGCCCAGTGAAGAGCCCATCGAAGCCACCGTCTCGAAAAAACTCGAGCGCATCGAACAAATCTGCTAGTGATAAGAACGCGGCTGCCACACCGCCAGCGTCACCACAAAAGACGGTCGTTAAAGTAGCGTCGCCACCAGCATCACCAGAAAAGCCAGCCACCAATATTGCATCGCCACCAGCGTCATCAGCGAAGGCTGCATCGCCATTAGCATCACCAGAAAAGGCTGCGTCGCCTCCAGTGTCACCAGAAAAGACTGTTGCGAAGGTTGTGTCGCCACCGCCATCGCCTGAAAAGACTGTTGCCAAGGCTGCGACGCCTGCAGCTTCTCCGGAAAAGGCTGCCGTCAAGGCTGCCTCGCCACCCGCATCCCCCGTGAAGACCGAGGCCAAGATTGCGTCGCCGCCAGCATCGCCAGTGAAGAGTGAGGCAGTCGAATCCCCAAAGGAAATCGAGAGCTCGACGCCTCCATCTAGTCCAAAGGCAGCCTCTGTACAAGAGGGAGCTGACGACAGCGCGGCATCGCCTCAGAAAGATGCGCCATCGTCCCCTAAGGACGACGCGCACGCCGGGAAGAAGTCGAAGAGCAAGAAGAAGAAAGGAGGCAAGAAGCGCCGTTAGCCGCCGTATAGTCTAGAGAAGGAGAAGCGTCTCAGCGAGACAACACGCACGTTCTCAGGAAGTTGAATAGTCAGATTATAAAGCAAGAACCCATGCATATTGAGAAGAAAAAGAGCAGACGAGAAGGCTGATTGTTTGGGAGCGGCACAGTGGCTTCCGCTCCAGTTCAACAATGTTTTTTCCCTCTTTCTTCCTTTCTGATCCCACACATTTGCCACCAGTTAAACAATAAACATGCTCATTTCGTCCGCGTTCCTGTGGGGAGGTCAATACATAGATGCAAGGTGCCGCGTCACACAAACAGCGTCTTGGAGCTCTGTAGCAGTAGAAACTCGCGCACTACTATATCGTCCGTGACGCCCGGGATCACGAGCAGGTCGTGCAGGAACTTCTCCAGTTGCGTCTTGCGGACCGACAGAAAATCGGGGTTCAAATCTCGGCAGCAGAGCGTTTTCGGGGGCTGCGTTCACATTGAAGTTGCTTGTTGTCAGAGCAAAAAGAAGAAGCACGAAACGCTACGTGCGCATCGTCAAATGCAACGTGGCATCCATTGCTCACCAGATTCGGCATGCGGTTTCCTCCTTTATAGCGAACACTACGCCACAAAAACACACAAGTCGTCAACACAACGAACGACGCGAACAACTCGCTCTCTCTCTCTCTCGCGCGCGCAATCGGATATTCTGCCGTACTTCCACCTCAGCCGGTCGAACTCGCTGAATCTCCGCAGCAGCGTCCAATTGCGCTTGCCATTTTGCACCTGCAGCTCGTACTGCGCGAACGCGTTGTCGTGGATCTTGTACCCGATGATCGCAACCGTGAAGTAGTCTGGCCCTGGCGTCCACGCAGCGCAACAAACACAGCTGCAGCATGAGCCCCAGCGACGCGGGAGAAGCAGCACCGCGCGGCACCCACCGTATCGCGTCGACCACACTCGCTCGGGGAGGTACACGAGCGCCATGACGGCTTGCAGTTGCGTGTGTGAGCGAGCGCTCGTCGCAGACGAAAAATGGCCACTGGAGCTCCTCAGATCCCTTTCTGAGTCGCGCGATCTTTGTTCTGCGGAGCCACTTTCGACCAATCATCGCATTCATATGGCCCAAAAAAACAGTTACCACAACATTCATTGGTTGTGTACAGTTATGTTTTCAGCGAATGGAAACGCGCGATTCCGTAGCCTGTTCGCGGTTTGTTCTCTGAGAAAGCAGGAGTGAATGCGGCAACATGTTGGACCTAGTCGCAGGAACATTTGCCTCGAGACAGCCCCGCCGTGGATGTGCGCGACGGGAAGACAGCTAGCTATAGAGGAGGTATACAGACAGAGCTGTCAGTAAGAGAGCGGCTGCGCACAACGAGAGAGGAGCATGCAGGTGTACGTGCGTCTGCGTGACGCGGCGGACGAATACGAGTGGCAGCGCGGCGAGGTGCTGCGCCGCATCAATGGCACGAGCGGGCAGCAGCGCGTGGTCGTGCGGCTCGAGGACGGCCAGCTCGTGGAGGCGAACGAGGAGGAGGACGTGCTCATCGCGAACGAGATCCCCGCGGGCGTGAGCTCGCTCGCTGATGTCGAGAACCTGGACGCGCTCACGCACTTGCACGAAGCGTCGTTCGTCGACTACCTCAAGCATCGGTACGAAGTGGACCAGGTGTACTGTAAGTCCGGCGCCGTGCTCATCGCCGTGAATCCGTTCAAGGAGATCGTGGGGCTATACGACATGAGCGCCTACCGCACGCGGATACGAGGCGTTTTGACCCATTCGTCGCATGATGAAGACGAGGTCCCGTTGCGTCCAACAGATCCGAGTAGCTCGTCGCCGTCATCGGTGCTGCCGCCGCATGTCTTTTCCATCGCGGAAAGTGCGTACAGATCGCTGCGCCAAGGGCGGAGATTGAGGTCAAAGCACGCGAAGCGAGACCAAACGATCCTTGTCAGCGGCGAGAGTGGTGCTGGAAAAACCGAGACGACCAAGTTTGTCATGAACTATTTAGCGGAATGCAGCAGCGGAAACGTGGCCGCGAAGGGATCCGATGGTGAGCGTTCACACACAGGAGAAGGCATGAGCGGAAGTCAATTGATGAGCGCCAACCCGATCCTCGAGTCTTTCGGAAACGCGCGGACCCTGCGGAATGACAACAGTAGCCGCTTTGGCAAGTTCGTGCGGATGTACTTTGACTCGGTGAACCCGGACGCCGATGACGATGCGCTCGTGATGGTCGGGACGTCCGTGGAAACGTATTTGCTCGAAAAAGTGCGCGTGATTCATCAGACCCAGGGCGAGCGGAATTATCACATTTTCTACGAACTGCTGGCAGGCGCCGACAACGAACTCAAAGCAAAGCTGCGTCTGACAGGGTTCAAGGCAAAAGATTTCCAGTACGTGAAAGGAGGCAATTGCTTTCGGAGAAACGATGGCGTCCAAGATGGAAAGCAGTTTCAGCGTGTGCTAGAGTCCATGGACATTATCGGGTTTACACATGCAGAACAGGACAGTCTCTGGAAAACGTTGAGCGCACTGCTGCATCTCGGAAACATCGCCTTTCTCCCGTCGACAGATGAGGATGACGAAGCCAATTCGAGTTCACCAGCGCCGTGTCGAATCTCTCCAAAGTCTCCGTCGTCATTGCCAGCAGAGAAGCATTTAGAGATCGTCGCAGACTTGCTCGGTGTTGAGCACGATCAATTTCGGGCGGCTCTGACAGCGAGGAAAATCAACATTAGCGGTGAGTGCTTCCATGTGAATCTCAGCCAAGCACAGTGTGGTGATGCAAGAGATGCGATGGCGCGCTCGTTGTACGGGTTCCTGTTCCAGTTCTTGGTGAACAAGATCAATGTGCATTCGCCCCAGCAGCAGAAGTCTCTGTTCCAGTCGACAAGCTTCTCTGACGATGATGATGCGAGTTCCCTGTTGTGCATCGCTGTGCTCGATATTTTCGGGTTCGAAGAGTTTGAGGTGAACTCGTTTGAGCAGTTTTGTATCAATTATGCGAACGAGAAGCTCCAGTACCAGTTCATTCAAGACATTCTGCTCACGGAACAGCAAGCGCATATCCAGGAAGGGATCAAGTGGAACGCTGTGGATTATCAAGATAACTCGATGTGTCTGGAGATGCTAGAGCAGCGACCGAACGGTATCTTCTCGCTGCTGGATGAAGAATGTATCATTCCGAAAGGCAGTGACCCTGGTTTTGCACGGAAGATGTACTTGCAATTGCAAAGCAATAGCTACTTCAGTGCATCCCGGAAGGACCAGGCCGATTTTTCGTTCAACATCCACCACTACGCTGGCGAAGTGCGATACGATGTCCGCGGATTTTGCGAAAAGAACAAGGATCAGCCCAATGCGGAGCTGTTCAGTGTGCTGAACGATTCGCGCGACGAGCATCTCTCAGAACTGTTTCGCGTGTTTATGGAGAATGAATCGCAGCGGATGCAACAGCAGGGATCGAAATTGCGGCGTCGGTCGTCTGTGATCGGTGCTGTCGGTATCGCGTCTCAATTCAAGCAGCAGCTGGCGGGGTTGATCGAGGTTGTGCAGCAGACACAGACTCATTATATTCGTTGTATCAAGCCGAACGATGCAAGCGCTAAGAATCGATTTGATCTTGCGAAGGTTGCATGCCAACTAAGGTATGGTGGTGTGCTGAAAGCTGTTGAGATCATGCGTCAATCCTTCCCAGTGCGGATGCCTCATGGAGAGTTTGTCAAGCAGTACAAGATTCTGGTTCCACGCTTGAAACTCTACGATGACGACATTGCTGAGTTAGTAAAGACGTTGAAGGTGGATCAAGTCGAGGTCGGTAAAACGCGTGTGTTCTTGAGACAACCTGCGTTCGACGAACTTGAGCAGCGCCGTGACCGGCTGCGAGTGAGTAGTGTGATCAAAGTCCAGAGCAACTGGAAGAGAATAGTCCAGCGCCAACGATACACAAGACAGCTCGAGGTTCTCTGGAGCGTTCAAATGCGGTGGAAGGCTATTTTCGAGCTCAAGAAGTTGAAGCTTCGTCGTGATAATGCAGTTCAGGTGCTGCAGAAGGCTTTTCGATGCTGGATTGTGCGACTTCGGTTGGTGCGGCACGAAGCTGCAGCGATTATCCAAAGAGTTGTTCGTACATGGTCACAGAAGGCTGCTGCCAAGAAACGCATGCATAGAAGGATCACAAGTAGTTCTGCTGAGCAAGCTGTGGACAAGTCGCTGAGTCCTTTGACTATGCCCAAAATGGCCAATGTCGAACCAGTGGAACGATACTCGAGTGCTGCTACGTACTCGATCGAGTCGAGTTCATATTCTGAGGACCCCGTTGACGATATCGCGTTTGATACTCTGAGCATGCGATCTGTGAATGCGTACTCAAGTTCATTTGATGAAGTAGCTCGAGCACCAGAGAATATTATGTTGAGGCATGCGTTGGAGGAGCTGGAGCGACTTCGACACCGAGCAGAAGCTGCTGAGGCTGCACTGGCTCAAATGGCATCCGACGGTGGCCGCTCTCACATTATAGGGTCCCACAGGGACTCGATCACTTCCGGTATGCCAGTTAGAGGACTACCAGTTGTCCGCGAGACAGCGAACATGACGCGCCTTTCAAGCATTTCTGCGAGTGATCGGTCTTCGTCTTCGCGCGCTGATATCGAAATGGATTGCTATGGAAATACTGCGTTGCACCAAGCGATTGCAGACGGAGACGTCGAAGGCACTTTAGAACTGCTGACAATGGACGCAATGGGAATGGAAATGCTCAAGTGCGCTGAAAGTCAGCAAGGGCTCACTCCGCTTCACACGGCAGTCAAGAGCGGGAATGCTGAAATGGTCGGCCTGTTTTTCCGCCCCGACGTTCTTCCACACATTGATTTAAACTGCGGAGACCGCGATGGCAATGCACCTTTACATCTCGCATCGCAGCTCAATTTTGAGCTCGCAGATCGGGTCATGGAGCTGCTATTGTGCTTTGGTGCAGATTCGAACGCAACCAACTTCCTGAAGCAGACACCGCTCCATCTGTGCGCGATGATCAAGCGAAGTGGGACGTCGAATGTTGAGTTGATGGAGAAACTCTTGCGGTACAAGAGTGACCCGCTGAAGATTGACTTCATGAAGCGGACGCCGCTGCATTATTGCATGGCGAAGGGTAAGCATCTCTTATTGATCCCTTTGGTCGCTGGATGCAGTCAACTAAAGCGTTGGTGTTTGGTGTCTCCCTGTGCTTAGGAATGGAGGACGAAGCGATTGTGCTCATGCGTCACGGAGCCGATATGAATATTCCAGATGGAGAAGGCATCCGTGTGGTTGTGCATTCAAAGGCGACAAACGTAAGTGCATGATGACGATGTCGGAACTTGGTTTCGTGTGTGCTGGTGGAGACTAATCTGGTCCAAACTGCGTTGCTGCTGTTGTAGCTTTTGCGGCATTTGAGTGCGACGCCATCGTGGATCCCGGATGCCAACATCCACGAATGCATGATTTGCCTGGAGCCATTTCCGTTTTTCTCGCGAAAGCACCACTGCGATCGCTGTGGCCGCATCAGCTGCTCCGACTGCAGCTCGGCGAGTTCGTCCTGGAAGGGCCGCTTCTGCTTTGACTGCAAGCATTATCAGCATGCGGCGTAAGCAACGAGCGCGAGTGGCGAAAAGCCAAGATGCAGAGCTTGCCAAAACTGCAAGCAGCTCGAATGATTCGGTGGAGAGGAGCTGGTGGATGCGTGAGAAACGAGAGCAGCCCGCGGCGGTGGCGTGTATATAGACAGTAAGTAGCATAGAAGACAAGTAGAATGCTCTCATAAGTAAATAAACATTGCACGGTCCCATGTGTATTGAGTCGAGGCCACGATACGTGAGACTGTCTTGAATTAGGTTGAAGTGAGCGGGGAGAAAGCGCTACTGACAGTGTCCATCCTGCTCGTCATCGTACCCAAGACACATAAAAACCTCGTTCGCTTCCGAGGTTTTTCTGCTGGCGAGGGACGAACGAAGGGGAAGTGAGTTTGGAAAAAGAAACGAAGAGCTACGAGAGCATCCGGCGGCGAACGATGGCGACGCAGCTCGAGAAGGACGCGGGCTTCATGGACAAGTACAGCCGCCAGATCGGTGCCTTCGGGCTCGAGACCATGGCCAAGGTGCGTCTGCGCGCGTTGTTGTGGGTGGCGTGGTGCTGTGGGTGGGCTGGAGGTTGCGCGGGCGACACGTGGGCACACAAGCAGCAAGCGCGGGCTTTTTTGGATGGAAACTGAGAGCTGTGTGCGTCTCTGTCTGCAGTTGGTCAAGCTGCGCGTGCTGATTGTCGGTCTGCAAGGCGTGGGCATCGAATGCGCGAAGAATCTGATCCTGGCGGGTCCTGGCACGATTACACTGCACGACGGTACGTGCAGTTAGCTTTCCTCGCGAAAAAACAATTAGTGCACCCATGTTGGCTGTTGAGATGCTGAAGCCTCTCGATTATATGAATGTTTGCCGTGGTGTGTGCTGTGAATCCAGATGGGATCACCGAGACGAAAGATCTGGGCACCAACTTCTTCCTGTCGGAGTACGACATTGGTCACCCGCGCGCCACTGCTGTGTCGCACAAGCTCGCGGAATTGAACAAGATGGTCGCGGTCTCGGTGCACAACGGCGCGCTGACGGAGGAGGTCGTGGGCTCGCACAATGTCGTCGTATTCTCGCACACGTCTCGCTCGGAACTGTTGCGATGGAACCGCTTTTGCCGCCAGCAATCGCCTGCGATTGGGTTCATTCTCTGTGATATTCGCGGTGCCATGGGGTACGCGTTCACGGACTATGGTGACAACTTCTACGTGCACGACGCGACGGGCGAGGCGCCGATCACGCGCATCATCACGGACATCACGAACGACAAAGACGGCATGCTGTCGATCTTGGGTCCCGATGAGGATGGGAAGATGCATGAGATGCCCGACTCAATCCACGACGGGTGGATCGAGATCAGCGAAGTGCAAGGTATGCAGCTGAAGAGCGACCCAGAGCGAAACATCAACAACATGGGGCCGCGACGCATCAACTTTGCGAACAAGAAGATGTTCCGCAACGGCAAGCAAGTCGAGGTGTTTGATCCGTACCGCCTGAAAATCGGCGACACGTCGGAATTCACGCCTTACGAAGGCGGCGGCATCCTGACGCAGCACAAGAAGCCGTTTGCGATGCATTTCCGCTCGCTGGAGGAGAACCTCGTGGACCCTGTGGCGCCTGGCGATTTCGGCCTCATGTTCACGGACGGAGCAAAGTTTGGACGTGCCGAACAGCTGCACCTTGCCGCGTGGAGTCTTCTCGAGTTTGAGGAGCGCCATGGCCACTTGCCAGAGCCACACAACGATGAGCACGCCGAAGAAGTGCTCGCGATCGCAAAGGCTGGCATCCAGCACTTGTCGGACGAGACTCGCTTGCAAGGCAAAGAACCGTTCCAACTGGACGAGATCGATGAAGATGTCGTGAAGCAAACGGCGCTGTACGCGGCCGTGGAGCTCCACCCGCTTGCTGCGTTCTACGGTGGCGTCGTTGCACAGGAGATTGTGAAGTTCACGGGCAAGTTCACGCCGCTGAAGCAGTGGCTTCACTTGGATGCCTTCGAAGTGCTCCCTGATGAGCGCCCGACGGACGCACAGCCGATTGGATCGCGATACGACCACATCATCACTGTCTTTGGACTCGAATTCCACCAACGCCTCGGGAACATCCGAACGTTCCTCGTTGGCTGTGGTGCGTTGGGTTGTGAGTACTTGAAGAACTTTGCCATGATCGGTCTCGCATGTGGTGAAAAGGGTCTGATCACAGTCACCGATAACGATCGCATTGAAGTGAGCAACTTGAACCGTCAGTTCCTGTTCCGCGAGCATAACGTGGGCCAGCCAAAGTCGGTGGCTGCTACGAACGCGGTTCGCCAAATGAACTCGTCGCTCAAGGTCAAGACCCTGGAGTACTTGGTAGCGCCGCACACGGAGAACGTGTTTGACGACGACTTCTGGGCGGATCTCGACGTCGTCACGAACGCGCTGGACAACGTGAAGGCGCGCGTGTACGTCGATGGCAAGTGCGTTTTCCACAAAATCCCGCTTTTGGAGAGTGGCACCTTGGGTACGAAGTGCAACGTGCAGGTCGTGATTCCGTACTTGACGCAGAGTTACGCCGACGGGCCAAAGGATGCGGAGGACGACAACATCCCAATGTGCACCTTGCGCAACTTCCCGTCGCTGATTGAGCACTGCATCGAGTGGTCGCGTGCGCAATTTGAGGACATGTTTGTGGTCCCAGCCGCCGAGGCGAAGAAGTTCGTCCACGGTCGCACCGAGTATTTGTACAAGATCAAGCGCGATACGTTGGAAAATCCAAACCCGAAGGTGGCGCAAGCCGCGATTATGCAAGAGCTGGAGCGCCTTCAAAACTTGAAGAAGACGCTGAAGACTGCCAAGGGCATTACGTTTGATGACTGCATGAAGATCGCGGTGGAGATCATGACGTCTCGTTTCCGTGACCGCATCTTGCAGCTCATCCACAACTTCCCAGAAGACCACTTGACGAATTCGGGCGAGAAGTTCTGGTCTGGCGCAAAGCGTTTCCCACACACCGTTGAAGAGTTTGACCCTCAGGATCCTCTGCATTTGAACTTTGTTCGTGCGACTGCGAACATCCTCGCTGTTTGCTACGGTATCCAAGCTCCGCCAGAGGAGGAACTCGTGCCTGCAAGCTCGGAATGGAGAGCTCCAGCTACGTACGAAGCGCTTGCACGTGACTACACGCTCCCAGAGTGGAAGCCGTCGGATGAAAAGATCGCAGCAGACTCGGATGAGATTAAGCGCCTCGAAGAAGAAAAGGTGAAGAGCTCGAATGACTCGGACAAAGAGCAGTTGATCGAGCTGCTGGACGAATTGGAGAGCATGGACTTGTCTGGTCTGTCATTTGAGCCAGCGGACTTTGAGAAGGACCAGGATTTGAACTTCCACATCGATTTCATCTACGCTGCGTCGAACCTGCGTGCTTTGAACTACCGCATCCGCCAAGCGTCTCGCCACAAGTGCAAGATGATCGCTGGTAAGATTATTCCTGCGATCGCGACGACTACAGCCTCGGTCACTGGACTGGCGATGATCGAGATGCTCAAGCTGTTGCAGCAAAAGAAGCTCGAAGCGTACAAGGATTCGTCCAACTCGCTGGGTCTGAACATGTACCTGATGCAAGAGCCTGCGCCTCCAGAGAAGGCGAAGGATGAGTATGATGTGGTGGAGATGTCGGAAGTCAAGTGCAAGCCGCCTGGGTTCACCAAGTGGGACTCGACTCTGATTGAGCTCTCGTCGCAAGCGACGTTGGCGGATTTCTTGCAAAAGTTCAAGGACCAAACTGAACTCAACTGCGACTTGCTGTTCCACGGCGTCGCTGAGATGGGCAACACGAGTGCGGCCAAGGAAGACTTGCGCTACGCGAGTGTCAGTGGGCTGATGCTCTACGACCGTAACGCGTTCGGGAAGGCGTTGAAGCAGCTGTACGAGGAGCAGATGGATCTGCCGCTGCGTGCGTGGGTCGAGACGCGTTACGAGGGGCTCGTCGACTGCAGCCGCAAGTACATCGAGTTCCAGACGTCGTGCTCGGACGACAATGGTGATGTGTACAAGGTGCCGACCGTGATCTGCAAGTTCGTGTAGGTCGAAACAGCGAGAGAGAGAGAGAAAGAGAGATGCAGCGCTTTCCGCTGGCCAGTGAACGACTGAGGAGACTTATGCTGAACACAATTGCTACTTGCCAAATCTGTTTCCACTCGAAACGGACACACAAACACAAACACAAAAAGGAAGATGCTCCAACGTGTGGCTGTAAACGTCCAGCAAAAAGTGTACCCATGTGTGTTCAGCCTGCTTTTTTGGTACACTGGAACTTTCCATATTTGATACCAACTGTGGGAATTTTGCTACTTCACGCGTGTGTGACTGGGAAATCTGATTCCGCTCTCTGAGTCCGACTGAAATCAACAACATGCCACCAAAACGCATTGGAGCCACCGAACAGCAGACGCGAATTCACCCGCAGCCGCCGCCGCCGACGCGGACGCAGGAGGAACACCGCAGCAGAGCAGGATGGCGGATCTGGACGACATCGAGGACATGGTCACGGAGGAGGAGCTCAGCCGCTCGGCCATGGGCGCCACGCGCGCGCCCATCGTCGCGCCCAAGAGTGCCTCGAGCGCAGCGCCCGCGGCCGCCGTCGGCGCCAACGTGCCTGGCACGCAGCAGATCTGGTGCGTTTTGCTGAATGCGCAGTCCGTTGCATTGCGCCCAGCGACGCATTTGCGCTGCTTATAGTCGAGCACTCGGGCGCGCAGCGGTTGGCTGCTGTTGTCTTGCGGACACTTGTGGAAGATCTGTGACAACGATATAATATTCTCTGCTGACCATGTGTCTCTGTTTGTTTGAAAATATGGATTTTTCTGTAGGTTGAAAACATACGGGTGCTCGCACAATGTGAGCGACTCGGAGTACATGCAGGGCGTGCTGGCGAGCTACGGCTACCGCTTCACGCAGAACCCCAACGACGCGCATCTCTGGTGCGGCAGCCGCTTCTGTCCACACGTCGACCGCTGCGCTCCTCCTCCCTGAGCTCTTTACTTACATGTACTTTTTTTTCTGGCGGTCACTATGCGAACGCTGTGGGTTTGCAGGCTGCTCAACAGCTGCACGGTGAAGGATCCGTCGCAGGCCGCGTTCATGCACTTGGCGCTCAAGGGCAAAAGCCAGGGCAAGGCCGTTGTGGTCGCGGGGTGCGTCCCGCAAGCGGATCGCCACATCAAGGGACTGGAAGACGTCAGCATCGTCGGCATACAGCAGGTGGACCGCGTCGTGGAGGTCGTGGAGGAGACGCTTAAGGGCCACACAGTGCGTCTGCTCTCCAAGAACCGCCTGCCGGAGTTGGACTTGCCCAAGATCCGCAAGAACCCCATGGTCGAGATCATCCCGCTGAGCACGGGCTGTCTTGGCGCCTGCACGTACTGCAAGACGCGCCATGCGCGCGGCAAACTGGGAAGCTACACGCCCGAGGCCATCGTGGCGCGTGCCCAGAGCGTGATCGCGGAAGGCGTGACGGAGATCTGGCTGTCGAGTGAAGACACTGGCGCGTACGGCATCGACATTGGCACCGACTTGCCGACTCTGTTGCGTGCGCTGCTCGCAGTTGTGCCCGACGGCGTGATGCTCCGCGTCGGCATGACCAACCCGCCGTACATCCTCGAGCATCTGGACGCCGTCGCCGACGTGCTCAACCACGACAGCGTGTACAGCTTCCTGCACGTGCCCGTACAAGCAGGGAGCGACGACGTGTTGCTCGCGATGAACCGTGAGTACACATCGGGCGAATTCTCCCGCGTCGCTGACGTGCTGTTAGACAAAGTGCCCGGGTTGACGCTCGCGACCGACATCATCTGCGGATTCCCCGGCGAGACGGAGGCGCACTTCGACGAGACCATGGCGCTCGTCGAGGAGTACCGGTTCCACATCATGAACATCTCGCAGTTCTATCCTCGACCAGGCACGCCCGCCGCGAAAATGAAGCGTGTGCCGACCCAAGTCGTCAAGAACCGCAGCCGCAAGCTCACCAAGCTGTTCGAGACGTTTGATCCGTACCCAGCGCTCGTTGGCACGATCCAGAAGGTGTGGATCAACACGGAGGTCTCGGACGACCAGAAGTACACCGTCACGCACACAAAGAACTACACCAAGGTGCTGCTTCCACGCGACGACTCGCTGATCGGGTGCACGGCGCAGGTGAAGATCCTGGCGTCCGCACGCTTCCACGTCACGGGCGAGGTTCTGTCGCGGTCCGAGCCCGCGACGCCCGCAGCGGCTGCGATCCGAGACGCCATCATGAGCCGAGGTCGTGTCTCGTTCGCTGAGCAGCAGTTGCCGACGGTCAAGAGCGACTCGGCGGCTTCGTGCGGCGGCGATGGCGGGTGCGCGGGCGCGGAAGACGAAGACGGCACGTGCTGCTCGTCAGAAGGCTCGGGCTGTTGCGGGGGATCTGGTGGCGATGGCGAGTGCTGTGGAGGGTCCGGCGGCGATGGGTGCTGTGGTGGCGGCGGGTGCTCTTCCGGTGCGTCTCATTCGCACGCACCCAAGTCCAAGAACGCGGAGCACACTACGTCGAGCAGCTTCAGTCGTGTGAGTGCGCCGAACGATCCGAAGCCAGGATCGTTTGTCGCTGCCAAGTTTCGGGAATTGTGCGACGACCCCGTGGCGCTCGCCGCCGTCGCGACGATCATCGCCTCGACGACGCTGGTTACTGCGCGGTTGTTTTTCAACGCGCGCAAGTGAGAACCAGAGGGAGTACGATCGATCGATCCTATAGGAATAACAACCAGCAAAATATCACGCAACAGATCCCACACTCGCATCACATTGTTGTTATGTGGCGAGCGCGAGTTCTTGGGCTTTGCTCTCTGGCTTGAGTAGCAGCGTCTGCAGGAGCTTCTTGCGCTGGCTGTTTGGCGGCAGTTGTGCTTCCGATTGAACCACTTGCGTCGCGCGCATCGACAAGCTCACGTTGCCCTGCGCGGGCAGTTTGTCGTCGTTTGTCCACGTTTTCCACTCGTCGCTCTCAACGGCGGTCTCATTGTTCAGCACGACGTTGGTCAGCTCCGCTTCGCCGCTCATCGCGAGCCTGAGCACCACGAGCATGAGCTGCCGCTGGTCAAACACGTCGAGCAGAAGGTGCTCGCACGTCTCGTTGCTCTGCATCGGGTGGAGGCAGTTGAGGTACCCGATGCGGTCAAGCACCTGCGTCTTCGTGATCAAATCGAGCAGCGCGAGCGACTCGCCGAAATTCCACTCGTCCACGATGCGGCTAAACAAGATGACAAACACCTCGGCGCGGAAGAGGCTCCCGGTCTAGGGTCGCGCTCAAATGTGCCAAAGTGCTCCATCACGCGCTGCGCCTGGTTGCACGTGAAGTAGTACAGCGTTGAGATCGAGCGCAGTCCGACCAGCTTCATCTCGGCGCTCACGCCGAGCTGCTTGAACTCCTTGAGGAACTTCTCGAACGCGGCGTCGTTCAGCGCCGTGCAAATCGCGTACGGCCGCCTCGTCATCACAAAGTCGAACTCGAGGACCCCGAGTCGCGGGAACTGCCACGTTGCGTCCATGAGCACGGGCAAGCGGTTGAGCTTGACGTTCCGGAAACTGTCCGCGAGCGGCTGCGCTTTCTCGCCGTGCTGCGAGATGTCCATGAGCTTCCACTGCTGCCGCAGCTTCTTTTCGCACTTGTTGACCTCCAAGATCCGCATGAGGATGCGCCGGTCGATAGAGCTCGCCATGTTCAAGCGGTACTTGCCCGTCGGGTTGTTCACGTTGAACGAGATCCACTCCCCGACTTTCTGCTCCACGCACCCTTGCTCGATATCCGAGAGGTTCTTGAGCCCAATGACCATGCAAATGTCGCCGCATACGTCGATCTTGCCGTCTTTGTCCTTGTCCTCGAAAAACTCGACGGGCGTCTCCATGGACGCGCAATCGTACACCTCCTCCTTTGTTGCCGCCGTAGCACCAGCAGCGTGGATCCGGGGGACCAACACCGCAGCGGCCGTCGCCTTCTCGACCTGCGACGTGTGCGACGTGAACAGCGCCAGCAACGTGTCCGCCTGGTCGACGTCAAAACAGTACTCCTCGGCAAGCAGGTGGATGCAAAACAGCTTCGACTCTTCCTCGTTTTCGCCTTTCATCTCGCCGAACGAGCGCTCCACCAACGCCACGGTGTGCGCAAATCCGAGGCGCGAGATGCTCTCTTCGTGCCGGTCGTAGTTCGGTTGGATCTTGAGCTGCATCACACCGCTCGACGGCGTCGCATTCAGGAACGATCGCTCGTCTTTCCGGTTGAACGCGTACGCAGCGCTATTGTGGAGTGCCTCGATGATCTCGGTCTTGTTCTTCCAGCAGAGAGCGAGCAGCTCTCGCAGCAGGATCGCGTC
>JAADVP010000067.1:0-42567 GCA_023335675.1 Globisporangium solare | reverse complement strand
GTATACTCAGCGCAAGTGCTTTGCCCCAAAAAAAGAAGGGGGGGGGGGAGGAGACGAGGCCCACTGTCTTCCTCTTCAACCGCAGCAATAGTGACAGGGTCCGTATACCCAGGCAGCTTGGTGGGTTCTCTCGTGGAAGTGATAGTGTGTGAGGATCTATAACATTATTGGTGTCGCTAAAGCGAGGGGAGTGGAACCTGTGGGTCGCAGAAAGTTCAAGCCGTGCAATGGCACTTGTCGTGGGTTGTGTGCGTTTGTATGGGGGAATTGTATGCGTGATATGCCTCCACCCCCCCGTCCTACGTGGCCGATCTCGGGATCTCGGGATCGGCCGGCTGTCCTACGTGTTGTTATTTTATTATAATAATAACAACCCAGTACGGCGCAGCGCAATGGCGCCAATGGGTAAACTCATGGCCCAAATCATTGGGGGAGCGGATCGTGTGGCTCGTGGCCATTGGGACACTCCGTGCCTATGAATCCGCCAAGTGTGTCGTATCCTACACGCTGAGCTTTGTCAGGTTCCAGGAAAGCGAGAAGAAATCACTCCAGGACGAAAGTAAAAAATGCGTAATTTACAAGCAAGGTTTCTTTTGTGTGTGTGTGTGTGTGTTTTCTTTCTTTTCTCAGTAGTAGGGTTGGGGACGCTGTCAAATCATTGCATTGTTTCCTAAAAGGGTGCAGTGACTGACTTGCGAAACCATAATACGGTATGCATCTTCCAAATGCCTATACTAAAAAACTCATTTTGTACCTTGTTTTGGCACCTTCTGGGTTGCTCATTTCTCGACGAACTGTGACATCAGTGGTCACGCGAGGGGGGTACAATTCCCAAACTGGCGCTCTGAGCGGACCCACCAGTGTACGTATGTATGTGGCGTGCGTCCGCCAGCCCATCTGCCCCGTCAGTGCTATGCGGCGCACGCAATGCGAAAATATTCCCCCACTTGCCCCGCGGCCAAGTACACAGAGCTCTGTCCGCTAGTCGCTCTTGACATCGTGCCATGTGCGTTCCTTCCTGCGTGTGTGCGGCATATGTAGCAACGTACACGGACGGCTGTGTGTGGGCCGCAGCTCTAACTGGACGCTGTTTGCTTGTGTTGCAGGACGATATACCGCCACGATGGGAGCACGACGTACTGCTACTACATGACGGAGAGCTACTCCAAGAACCCGCCGTCGAACGACGACAGCGACATGGTGGCGCAGGCCGTGGGCGACGCGTGCCCCGTGCAGATCAGCGTCGAGATCGCAGACCAGGTGACCAAGAACGCGTTCATCCCGCTCACGTACACGGCGCGCATCGACACGAGCGACCAGGACCCGGACTTCACGTTCCCAGTGCCAGTCAAGACGGCGACCGTACCCGATTACCTGCTTAAGAATTCGTCGACGGCGAACACCACGGACGCGTCGACGCTCTACGACATCTCGGTCGCGAACGTCGTGATGTGCGACTACGGCAAGTGCGACATCTTCACGGCGCTCGACACGGTCGGCAACTCGTTCTCGTCCACGAACAACCCCAACAACTTTGCCAGCAACGTCGCGGCGTTCGGCTCGAAGGAGATCATCATCCCCAAGGACGGCAAGTACACGGGCTTTGCGCACATCGTGGTCAACATTGCGGGCAACTCGCGCGCCGACTTCGTGACGTTTTTCCCCGTGCAGGTCGGCGACGTCGTGGGCACGGCGCCCACGGGCATCGTCGCGGACTCGAAGACGACGTACTGCTGGGCGTCGAGGGACGTCTCGCCCTTCGACCCGAGCATCGACCAGAGCACGATCGCCGTGCGCACGGACAAGAACTGCCCCGGCAGCATGAAGGCGGCACTGTCGGCCAAGTCGGTGCTCATCGGCGACTCCGTGAACGTCGACTGGTCTTTGCAGATCGACACGCTCTCGGCGGACCCGACGACGCTGATCGCTGAGGTGTCGACGACGGACGCCGTGCGCAGCCCGCGCACGGGCGTGTACTCGGTCGTGCCCGTGTCGGTGCTCAGCGCGTGTCTGCGCAACGCCGCGAACGGCTCGGCGTGCTCAACGTACTCGGGCGGCACCTCTGGCACGTTCGACATTGGCGAGTTTGGCGACCACAACCTCACGAACGGTATTGCGTCGTACTCGTCCAACTACTCGTTCTCGACCGCAGGCACGTACATGGTGATCTCGCGCGTGGCGATGCTCACGATCGACGGCGACCGCATCGACATGGCTGTGTATTCGTCCGTGCAGGTCACGGTGCCCGACACCACGGACGGCAGCGTGTTCTTGTACGTCGGCCTGGGCATCGGCGGCCTGATCCTGCTCGTCGGCTTGCTGTTCTGCGTGATCAAGAAGCGCCGAGCCGAGGAAAACACCAAGAACATCCCGTTCCGCCAGCCCGCCGTGCCCGCGGCGCCGGGGACGTTCGAGCGCAGCGACCTCACGGGCACGTCGTCTGCCAACTTCCTCACGCACAAGTCGCCAGCGGGCCAGTCGCAGACGCGCGCCATGGTCGGGTACCAGCAGGATCCGACGTTCATCATGGACGGTGGCAACGTGGACAACGCGCACGAGCAATCGCGCGGAGACGAGTCGTTCTCGCTGGACCCGTTCTCGCGCCCGAGCTTCCAGGACATGGACACGGACGACGAGGGCGTGCGGCCGTCCGAGATGAACAAATTTTCGTTCCAGTCCGGGTACGACGACGAGTCGGACTGGGAGTTCGACACGCGCACGCACCAGACGAACGGCCAGTTCTCCGAGTTCTCGTCGGACGCGCCGCGCGGCACGTTCCACATGCAGCCGAACCTGCCGATCCTGGAGGAAGACGACATCCCGCACTACGCCGCGAACGATCCGCGGGGCATCACGGGCTCGGGCTACGCGCGCTAGACCAGCGAAGACGGGCGCCGAGTTATAGTTTTTTGTTTAAGGTTATGAGGACGGGGTACGACAGCGAAAGAATGAAATGGAGCATAACTTGAGGCTGGAGACGCCGTCGTAGCTGCTCGGGCGAATGGGACCATGTCGTGTTTGGTGTTCGGCAAGAGCGCGGAGACTGACCGATGGAAGTCTTTTTCCCCAACATGGTTGCCGCAGAGTCGCCACCTGAGTGATCTCAAGGAAGCCATCGTCACGTTCAAAGTCAATCCCAGTCAGGATGGATGAGCTCTCGTTTCCTTCACTTATCAGCCTAGAAGCCGACAGACACAACCCGCAGAAAGAGACGTGATGTACATATATTCTGTCCTACGCAATAGATAATAGATTAGTCAAAAACGTGCGCACAACTCGTGCAGAGTCTAACGTGGGTACAGCAGGCATTACGCTCGAATCCGGTCGCCACCGGCGCTCGCGTTGTCGCTCAGAGCGCCAAAGCGAACCGCATAGCGTTCGTTCTCGTACTGCAGCTTCACGGACTGGTTCATGAGCTCCGTCATGTGGTCGTTTAGCACCATGATCTTCTCTTCTTTCTGCTGCACGAGCAGCATCAACTCCTTCATGCGGCGCAAGTCGCTCCCTCCGATGTTCGCACTCGTGCTGCTGCTGCTGTTGTGCTGGCTTCGGCTCGACTTCAATCGCATAGACGCATTCTTGTGTTTTAGCTCCTGGATCTCAGTGTCTTTCGCGTTCACAAGCGACGACAACGTGTCGATCTCATCCACCAGGCGTTTCATCTCGTTCTGTGACAATTGACGCTGCTTTAGCTTCGAGTTCTCGTCGTGAGGTTCGCGGAGTCGAGAGTTCAGCTTCGCGTACTTGCCTTCCCACTCTTCGACGATCTGACGAGACGACACGTTGTTGCTCTCGGAGCTTCGCTCTCGCAGCTTTCGGTTTTCCATCTTCAGCTTTGACACTTCGCGGCCCATTTGTTCGACCTCCTTGTCCAAGTCGTTCATATCCCGTGTGTAATGATGTTGGTTAGTCTTGACCGACGATTTGAGATCATCCACTTGAGCTTTCAAACTTGCAATCTGGGTGTCCTTTCGTTGAAGAAGTGCATCGAGGCGAGATTCTCTCTGATAGAAACTCTGAACGAGCTCAAACAAACGGAGACGGTCGCCTCGCACGATAAGATTATCATCGTTTGGTTTGGCGTCATCGCTGACATTGAGTTTGCGCAGCTCGCGCTTGATCGTGTCCTTGATCTCCATCTTTTCAGCCTTCAGAGTCGAAATCTCCTTTGTCAAATCCTCTTCTCGTTCCAGCAGCTGGTCGTATTTCTTCTGCAACGACGTCAATTTACTCTGAAGCGCTGACTCGAAGCGCTCAAAGTCTCCAAGTCGCTGAGACTGACGCATGTCGCGCTTCTCCACCAACTGCAGCTTCTTCACTTGCTCTTCATTCTCACGCTTCAACTCCTCAAGTGCCTTCTGAATCTTGACTAGCTTCAATCGATACTCCTTGCCTTCCCCCTTGACTGACGCAAGCTCTTCGTCTTTGCTCACCAGTGCGTTCGCATACTCCGAATTCGCTTGCTTCAGCGCTTCAAGGTTTTTGTTTGTCTTATCGAGCTCTTTTGCTTGTTCTTCGTTCGCATGTTGCAGAGACTTGAGAGTTTCATCCTTTGTGTCAAGCTCGTGAATGAGCTCTTCATTCTCCTGCTTGAACGATTCAAAGATCTCGTCCTTCTTCTCCAGCTCGTGCAAAATGTCCTCATGTTCGTGTCTGAAAGACTCCAGCTCCTCATCCTTCTTGTCCAGATCTTGCAGAAGTTCCTCTTGCACTTGCTTCAACTCATCGAGCTCCTGGTCTTTCCGATTCAGCTCTTCGATGTGGTTGTGGTTCGCTCGTCTGAGCGAGCTGAGCTCTTCGTCCGTTTTATCCAGTTCCTGCTGTAAATGATCTTTCTCGGCGTGGATAGCATCTCGAGCTCGCTGAAGCTCGTCGATTTTCGACTGCAATTGCTGTCGCTCAGAGTGGAACGTCTCTTGCACTTGCTGCAGTTTCGAGTGCACCACTAAGCCTTCCGAATGTTGCAGATCGCGCTGGATTTCCAAGCCATTCTCCTCCATCACACGCTCGAGCTCCTCATTGTGCTGGGTTGTTTCAGACAGCTCGCTCTGCACCTTCCGAATTTCACTCTCCAGCCCGTCACATCGACTTTGCAGTGAGCGAATCTCACGCTCCTTTTGCATCTTCTCATGCAGTGTGCTCTGCTCTTTCGCAACGCGAACTTCTTCGTCGGTCTGGATCTTACTTCGAAGCTGCTTGATCGTGAGTTCGAGTTCGCGGATCTGGGTTTTCAGCGATGCCACTTCTCTCGTTTTGGCCGCAGCATTCGCTTGGCTGTCAGGACGACTCTTCGTGCTCTGGTTTTTCTCACGCTCTCGCTCAAGAGTGGCTTGTAGATCTGCACTAAATTCCTCTAGCTCCGCAATAGCCGCAGATTTCTCGTCAATCTCCTTCTGCGCATCGTTTGTCAATTGCTCGTGTGCTCGCTGCAGCTCGTTGTGAGTAGCTTCAAGATTTCTGGCCGCTTCCACAACCATAGCCTGTGCGCTCATTTCCTGCTCCAAGATTTGGAGTTCATCTTCTAGACCTTCATAAGCTTCT
Source organism: Globisporangium solare (assembly GCA_023335675.1). NCBI lineage: Eukaryota > Oomycota > Peronosporomycetes > Pythiales > Pythiaceae > Globisporangium > Globisporangium solare. The sequence goes on along the minus strand of JAADVP010000067.1, from coordinate 37,026 downwards.
TGCAGCTGGTCACGTGCAAGTTGAGCATCTTCCAACTCTTGCGTCAATCCACGGATTTCGCCAGCATGCTGGACATCATTGGCAGTCAGCTGTGAGTGAAGCTGCTGAACTTTCTCTTCTTCCTCCAGCACACGGTTCATCAGCTGAGCCTTATATTTCTCGTAGGTGGCAGATAGCTCTTCATAAGCACGTTGTTTCTCGAGTTGGTTTGATGTTTTGTCTGCTGACTGAATGCTTTCCAAAGTCTGTTTCTCGCTGTGAAGCTTCTCAACATCCATCTTCAAGCGTGCTGTCCACCCATTCGCTGCCTCCAGATCAAGCTGTAGTTGACGATTCGATTCCTCCAACCTTTGAATGGTACTTTGCAAGGTACGCAGCTGCTGCTGACCTCGACTCATTTGCTCGTCACGCAGAGAAAGTTCGATCTTGAGCTTTTGCAATTGAAGCTGGGCATCCTGGTTCAGCAGTGCCGTATTTTGTTGCTGAGCCTCGATTTTCTCAGTTGCTTGCTTCATGAGATCCTGGAGTTGCGCCTCAGCGTTCTGCTTCTCTTTCTCCAAACGCTTCACTGACGCCATGATTTCATCTTTTTCGCGAGTGGTCGCATTCAGTTGACGCTGAATGGTTGATTTCTCTGACAGTAAATTCATCATATTGCGATCGGCCTCTTCTTTTTCCATGTACACGTTTCGAATCGTTTGTCGATGGGTGCTCTCCTGTTCCACAGCCTTGGCGCGAATCTGCTCAGCTTCCTGAACATTTGCGTTCATTTCACTTTGCATTCTCTCCATCTGCATGCGGAGATCGCGATTTTGGTCTTCCAGACCGATTCTTTCTCTTTGTAGCAACTCCATCTGCTGACTTCTCTCGTTATTTGGTGTCAAGTAATTGTCAATCTGCTCCTTGAGTTCTCGATTTTCATTCATCTTCAGCTCGAGCTCTTGCTTCCGGAGTTCGACTTCGCGACGAAGAGCCGCGACTTCCCTTTCAAAGACCTGGATCTGGCTTTGGAGTTGCGCGCGTTCGGCTTCCCATTTTGCTAAATCGTCCTCCTTTGCAACTGACAGCAATTCTGCCTGATGCAGAATTCGTTCACGCTCGGCTTCCAGTTCATCCAACTGAGCGCGCAAGTGGTCGTTTTCATCGTTCACCTCGGCAAGTTGTCCCTCGACCTGGGCAACGAACTCATTATACTGGGTTTCATGCTGCTCAGCTTGAACTCTCAGCTCCTCTTGCATGCCATCCTTCTCGCTAAACTCCTTGAGCAGCTGGTCGTACTCTGCCTTGAAGTTCTCCAATTCCTCTTCCAGTTTATGCACCTTGTCGCTAGCTTCGTGTTGATTCTGATGAATCTGGCCTTCGAGTTCTCGGTGGCTAATCAGCAACCGCTCGAACTCAGCATTTTTCCCTTGATCCACCTCTTTCAGATTCTCCATTTGGCCACGTAGCTTGTCATTCTCGTGTCTGAGTTTGCGCAGCTCCTGCTCCACTTGGTCGCCAAGACGAGCTTTTTCATGAAGGAAATTTTCTTCGAGCTGTCTCATCGCCAACGCCGATTCCGATTCGTGTCGCTTGAGCAGATCACCATATTGCTCACTGGCATGCTGAAGTTGCTGTTGCAATTCACGTCGACTTGTCTCAAGCGTGCGAACCAAATCCTGTTGTTTCTGGAGCCTATCTTCATACTCTTGTTTGGCAGCATCAAACTCGGCTTGAACACGGTGGGCTTCACCAGCTAGTTGGTTCATGTTTCCAGTTTGCTGGTCCTTTTCTCGCTTTTCGCTTTCCAAAGCAGCCTCGAGCTCAGCAGTGCTCGCCTCTGTTTCCTGCAGCTTTTGCTTCCACATCTCCATCTCATGTTCTAGCAAATCGGCCTTTTGCTTCTCCAGCTGGCACATTTGCTTCAATTCGTTCATTTCCTGCTCGAGTTGTTGAAGTGTGGCAACCTGATGCTGTTGCTGCTCTCCGAGTCGGCCATTTTCTTGCACGATATTGGCTCGTTCACTTTCAAAATGAGTGATTTGGTCACGCAACTGCTCATTGTCTTTTTGGACCAATTCAGCAGCAACTTGGCGCTCTCTCACGGCCACTTCCATGTTCGCGTTCGTCTTGCGAAGCTCCGTCACTTGGTTGGTGAGTTGCTGGATTTGCTTCGTCCCTTCTCGCTTCAGGTTCTCGATTTCTTGGATCGCAAGTTGGTACTTTTCCTCCCAGCTCTGCTTTTCCACCTGCCAGGATGCAAGCTGAAGCTCCTGCTGCTGGATGGTCTACACAACAACCGCAGCGTGGTTAGAAAGAATTTTCGGTTAAACAGAAGAAACAAAAACTCTTCTTCATCGAAACGCACTTCGCCAAGATCGCGGATCAAATCCAGATTCTGCTGTGCTTCACAGATCGCCAGATCCAATTCTTTTTGCTGCATACACAGCAATCGACGCAAAAATCCCATTGAGAGTTAGTCATAAACGTCGAAGTTGAGGCTCCTCCGCCTCACTTGCCGCGAAATTTGCACCCATGCGCGCACCTTCCACCGGTCGATGTGTCTCTTCTGGGACTCGATCACTGTGCCAAGCTCGGAAAACCGCTGGATGATCGTCGGCATCAGAGGGTGCTCCTGCTGATTATCCTCCTGTTCCTCAATAATGCACAAACGCCACACGCATAGTCCGTCACCTTAGCTGCCGTCCTTTTTTTTTTTACAGCTTGGCAGAAACGAACAAGCAAAAACACGCTTGTGCACTTACGAGAAAGTGCAGGAAATCCGCGAACGACATGATCGCTTCTTTCACTTTATCGGGCGAGTACCGCGCCGGTGACTCGTCGATCATCATTATGTCCGCGTTGGACGACACGATCGTGTCTTTGCGCTTTCGCGCCGAGCCTGGGACGCCGGGTGTCACTGGCAAATTGTCCTCGGGCAAAAAGTTGAACGTGTACCCGCCGTCGCCGCCATTTCCATGCGATTCTCGGCGCTTTTGCTGCGAGGAGAACTCCGCGACCTAAGACAGAGACACATTCACGGCCGATTTAACACAGGAGCGCGTGTTAGTGCAACCGCCCAACACAATGGGAGTGTATGCGCCCGCCACTCGGTCAATTCGCAACGCAACAGTTGATTGGGCGTGACGTACAATGGCGCGTCCTCGTCGAGCGAGTTTGCTTTCGGGCATGCGGAACCGCGACGGCGTCTGGAGCTGCGGCGGCGTCCAGGGCGCCTGCTGCTGCTCCGGCTGCGGCGGCGGCGGGTCCTCGGCCTCTTGCTGCTGCCGCCGCGCGCCGCCGTACTGCGTCGTTGTCTGCGCCATCATTCTCCGTGCGCAGGGCGCGCGAAGTCACTCACTGTGGGCGTTGGCTTTTCAAATTCTCAAAGCAGTCCAGTCGTTCGGTAATTCTACCCTTTTCGAATCAATCCTGCGTCTTATTCTAGCTTTTCAGATAACAATTGCTTGCTGTACTGTTTGTTAAAAACGACTATGATAGAAACTAAAACGTATGATGGCGGAAGAGGGGGAGCGCGCGGAAAGGGAAAGCTCAGCGCGGGAATTCAACCCTTCTAAAACCGATTAACTCGTTTTCTAGAGGGTAACAAAATAGTGTGGCTCACATCGCTAATCTCGAAAGGGCGTGGGTGGAGCTCTCGAGCAAAATGGAAAATGGCGCGGCGCCGCTCGCCGAACGATGCGCGTACGCGGATATTACGACGGTGGTGGCTTGCAGGAGTGCTGGCAGCATGTGCACTGCTGACCATACTGCAGACACTACATCGGATGGTGTATGCAGCGCCTCTGTTCCCGCCGAGCTTCAATGCGGTCAACTGGTCGCTCGTGTCTACCGACGCCATCGCGGCTGCAGAAGCTGCGCTCGCAGCGCCGATCGGATGCACGTGCCTCAGTAACAGGTGCAAAGTCCAAGTTGCGGCTACTGTGAGGTTGTGTGTGTTGATGAAAAACGCATATATGTATGCTGCAGTGGGTCGTCCGAGTGCACGTACTTTGAGTGCAAGTGCGCGTGCGACTTGACGGCGGGGGCATGCGATCCATTCTGCTGCTGTGATGCAGAGGCACGAGGCTGTGCGATGGTACTCGAATGCGATAAGCGTACAAGATCCGCTTACGGGTCGTGTATCCTATTGCTGTAGTGCACGTCGGAGCAACTTGCGTTGGTCCAGAGTCAGGGGCTGTGTAGTGCGGATAGCTCCACCAAGCTCCCGTCCGTAGAATACTGCGCCACCGACTTGACGTTTGGCAAGCAGAGGGCTGGCGTGGATCCGCTGATCGCCGAGTCGGTCCTTTGCGTTGCAATCGACAGCAACGAGGTCGCCGGTGAGTATTTCGCTGCCGCGCCGGAAGAGCAGATGAGCGTCGCGAGTGCGTTTTAAAAGAACCCGAAGCCGTACTCCTTTGGAAGCGCTTACACGGAGAGCACCTCGGCGTTTGATCTGCTCGATGTCTCGTCATCGTCTTCGACTGCAAAGCAGCCCAGTTACCTTCCTGGGGATGCGATCAAGATCTTTGCCGTGTCGTCAAGTGCAACGATCTTTTCACCTGTGCTAGCAGGTTTTGGTTCGGCGATGAGCTCGAACGAATGCTGGCAGCTCAACCCAGTGCGCTTCGAGTTTGCTCAGGAAGCTGTACAGTGTGTACGGAAAATCGCAAACCTGGAGAACGAGTGCGAACGACTCGACGGACAACTCACCACAGCCCCGTTTGTTCAAAATGCGCTCGTGGCCAGATTTCCGAGTGTGTTGTCAACTGCGAATGCAAGTGAGCTCCTGCGAATCGATGTGAAGCTCATCGAAATGGACGCGGAAACCCGCAACTCTGTCGCCTTAGCAGAACCTTTTCCTTCCTACTTTCCGTCCACTGAGTTTGCCAACTCCAGCGACGGCAACAGCGTGATGTGCAGTGGTGCGCTTCTCGGACTTGACTATGTCGTTTCCCACGACGGTGGCGGTCGTTTGGAGCGAGTTCAAGCGATCGTCACCACCGGCAACGTCTCCGCGCCACTCGACGCAACGCAAATCGAGATCGTACAAACGTTCAGTGTGCGTTTCCAGAGCATGGCGCACATTCCAAGTGACGTTGTCGCTCTTTCAAACGGCAATGTCCAGACATACGAACGCTCCGGAAACCCAGGCTACTTGATGCACTACCCCCTGCGGGCCGGCGCCACCGCCGCAAACGCCAGCGACACGGCGTGGAAGAACGTCAAAATCGTCTCCGAGATGGTAGGAGGGCTGCAGATTCCTGGTCTAGGCGATTGATCGAGTGACGCGATGCTGGACCCGCAGACTGTTCGCTTTGGAGAAGATTCCCAGACGTCACGCTCGCTGTCACTGACAGCGAGTGACTTTGAAGCGTATTGCAAGCGATCGGACGCGCTTCCCAGCGCTTTGAGAGTCAACTTCACCCACGTCGCGATCTCCGGCAACTCGGACCCGTTCCTGAGCTCCGAGTGGCTCGCAGTCGACTGCGACGCTCCCGTGACCAACTCGGCCACGTTCATGACAGCACAAGACCCTGGGACGACGGAGCTGATCTGTCAAAGTGTGATCACGGCCGTGAATCTCGAGCTTCTCGTTGCGAGCGTCGGTCCAGTGAACGACCCGCAGAACAAGATCATCGCCGCGCGCGTGGTCCATCGCTACGACACGTGGAGATTCTGTAGACCAAGAAGCCCAGAGACTCGAGCGACGAAAACGCAGACGTTTCTGCTGCACACGCACGTCAACTGCGTGCACGTCAAGACGACCGAGTTGGAGCAGTTGATCCCACCGGCGCCTCCGATCTGGTTCTCGATCCCCAACGATGTCTTCTATCCGTTCATCCTGAGTGCCGCCCCGAGCGCGTCTCGTGCGCCGCCATCTCTGTGGCTGCTTGGGATCTGGAGCGCATCCGTCCTGTACCACTTCTAAAGGTGAAGCAAGAGGGGAGAGTTTTTTTGACAAGAAAGGCGTCGTCTATTGTCTCCCAAATAGCGATCGACCACAGCACCACTCGTTTTCGGTGCTGTCCCCAATTCTAGAGACGCACGTACATGTAGATACACTTTCACCATCATCATCATATCGCCTAGGTCCACGTCATACTTACACAAGCTGGCGTTGCTTTGTTTCGGGCAGGTACACCCAGAAAAACGCGAGGCACGCGACGTACGTGGCGCCGTACCCGATAAACGTTGCTGATGTCCCAAAGCTCTCGAACAGCGTGAGTAGCGACCCGTTCACGAGCAGCGAGATCAGCGACATCGCGAACGTGCAGTAGCTCATGTACCTGGCGCGATAGCTGCTGTCCTGGAAGAGCTCGCTGAGGATCACGACGAAGAGGACGCTCGGACCGATCGCAGCAAAAATGTTGAGCACGGCAAAGGTCGCCATGACGCTCGTGGACGCGACCGCATTCTTCGCAAAGTCCTCAGTTGAGTATTTCGCGAAAATGACGCCGCTGAGCACAAAGCAGACGCAGACAACCGCAAGGCACAGCAGGTACAGCTGGCGGCGCGGGTACTTGTCGATGAGGAACCGCGCCGCAAACAACACCGACACAACGGCCACGAGCGAGCAGAGAAGCCCAAAGATGTTGGCGTCCTTGCGCGTGTAGTCCGGAATCGTCTTGGCGATGATCTCGGGTCCGTAAAAGAGCGAGGCGTCGACACAATTGTTGACATACGCGAGCAGGATCCCAATGCAGAGCTCCAAGTGCGGCCGCGGGCGGGCCGACATGATCGACAACTGGTGGTGCGGGCTCACGGAGCTTCCACTTAGAGAGCTGTTTCTGGTCGTGATCTCATCCTCGTCGTCGACGTTGCTGTCTGCGCCGCTGCCGTCTTCCAGGTCATACTCGAGCGGGTTCTCCTTCCAGCGCAGCCACTTGATGCTCTCGGGAAAGTGGAAATGGAAGTTGTAGAGCACGTAGAGCGCCGGGAGGCACCCGAATGCGAGGCACGAGCGCCAGTTCTCGTTCACGAGGATCATGAACAGGTACGGGAACGCGCAGCCCGAGTTGACGCTGAGCATGCGAAAACGATACTGGTTAGCGCTTTGTTGCCATAAACAAATGAGATCCGCCATTGGACATACCCTAGTTGGAAGAGCGTGAGGAAGGTGCCGCGATTATCCGAGCCCACGGACTCGCTGATGTACATCGGAATGAGCAGAATGGAGAGCCCGTTGCCGACGCCAGAGATCAACCGCCAGACGAACAGCGTCGCAAAGCTGGTGCTGAACATACTCGCGAGCAGTGCGCCGGCGATCGAGCACGCGCACGCAAACAGCGCCGCGGATTTGCGGCCGTACGTGTCTGCCAAGTACCCTCCAACGAGCATGGAGCTCGCATCGCTCAGCGTCGCTGTCGCGCTGATGATCTCTTCCTGGGACGCCGTCAGCTCGAGATCGTCGCGAACGTATTGCAGCGGAGCCGCCAGACTAACGCACGATACACACACCACGTCCATTAGCACATCCGCCATGGATCAGTGCATGCGCTGCTGTCTGTCTGTCTGTCCGCGGAGAGCACGCACCTGACGTTGTAGCCGTAGATGAGGCCGCCGATGATGCTGAAGAGCACCCATCGGCGGCGCTTGGTCGCGCTCATCTCGTCGGGATCGCGACAGCGGCGGCGGATGCTTCCGGCGACGCCGCGGTCGCTCCCGTTGCGGCGCGGGGGCTCGCGCAGCCGCAGGAGCTCCTTGGCCTCGTCGGCGGCGCTGAGCGGCATGTCCGCGGCTTCCTCTTCGTCAAGTGCCATGCTCGGCGGCCGCTTGCGCTCCTGATGTTGACGCAGCCAAGACGTTGAATTTTGGTAGCGCGCCATTTCATGATTGGCGTAAAATCGAAGCTTTTCACGGATTTTAGCCCAATGAGAAGATACCGCGATCTGGCCCCATTTCGAGCATGCATTACGATGCTGTCGCGTCACGATGCGAGACGCGATATGAATGCGGAGCATGCGCGCCCGGCGGCGCCGCAGCGCGATCGACGCAGCGGAAGACTGCGGCTGCTGCTGGCGCTCGTCGCGGTCGTTTCGCTCGTGTTTGGATCCGCCGTGGAAGCCAAGCCGCATGCGCGATCCAGCGCCCAAGCGCCTCCAGCAGCAGACGCCGACACGCTCATGCACTTCAGCGGACCGCGCGAGCTTTCGGGAGCGAGCTACAAGTCGTTCAAGAACCGCTTCCGCCGCCAATTGAAGGGCGCGCAGTGTCTCAAGTACCATGCCGCAGGCAACTGGTGGCACTACGAGTGGTGCGTGGACGCAGGCGTGCGGCAGTTCCACCCGGCGACCGCGCCGAATGGCGAGGACCACGATACCGGGGTCGTTCTGGGGAGGTACCTGCCAGGCAAGCAGCCAGTGCTGCATATTCAGCCGGTCGAGAACCTCTCGCAGCTACGCAATCCTGACTACATGGGCTACTACGTGCTGCAAAAGCACAAAGAGGGAGACGTGTGTGAGGAGCGCAGTGCTTCCGCCAAGCGCCGCGCTGTCGACATCCAGTACAAGTGCTGCGTGTATCGCGCGAATGAGACGTACATTGAGCAGGTGCACGAGCCCTCGCTGTGCGAGTATACGATGGCCGTGTGCACACCCGTGGCATGCGGGCTCATGCAGAACGACCAGTACGTCCTCGGCGCAGCGACCCGCGTCGGCGAAGATGAGCGGCTCATGCTCGTGGAGACCGTGAAAGACATGTTCTACCACGCGTACTTTGGGTACCTGGAGAATGCGTTTCCCCTGGACGCGCTGCTACCGATCTCGTGTCGCGGCGAGACGTTCGAACTCGGCAAAATCCAGATGCTCACGCTCATTGACACGCTCGACACGCTCGCGATCCTGGAAGACGCTGCGGAGTTCCAGCGCGCCGTGAAGCTCGTGGTCTCGCGCGCCGATTTTAACTTGGACACCGAAGTGTCGGTCTTCGAGACGACGATCCGAGTGCTCGGCGGTCTTCTCTCGGCGCATCTCTTCGCCATTGACGACAAGCTGGCGCTGTACCCTCCGGGCGTGTACCATAATGAGCTGCTTGAGTTAGCAGTGGACTTGGGCGAGCGTCTGCTGCCAGCGTTCAAGACTGCGACTGGGATCCCGTACGGCACGGTCAACTTGAGGAACGGCGTGCCGGAAGGCGAGACGCCGATTGCATCGACCGCGGGCGCCGGATCGCTCTCCATGGAGTTCACGATGCTGAGTGTGCTCACAGGCGACGCAAAGTACGCGAATGCGGCGCGCGGCGCCGTGCGCGCGCTGTTCCAGCGGCGGTCCGCGCTCGGCCTCCTCGGGAAGCACATCGACACACGCACTGGCGACTGGACGGAGACCATCTCTGGTCCAGGCTCGAACTCGGACAGCTTCTACGAGTACCTCTTAAAGATGTACATGACGTTCAACGACGAAGAATCGCTCGCGATGTTTGCGGCCGTGTACCCGGCTGTGCTGCAGCACAATCTCCACGGCGACTGGTACACGGACGTCTCGATGTGGAACGGCTGCGGCAACGGCGCCGTTTTCTTTGATAACCTGGTGGCGTTCTGGCCCGGGATGCAGGTTGCGGTCGGGCACTTCCATTCGGCGACCAAGTCCATCAACTCGTTCTATCGCGTGTGGCGGGAATACGGCTTCATCCCCGAACAGTTCAACGTGCTCGAGTGGAAACCCGTGCGAGGCCGCGGGTCGCAGTACCCGCTTCGTCCGGAGCTCATCGAGTCCACTTTCTACATGCACGAAGCCACGGACGACTCGTCGTGGCTTCGTGCGGGCGCCCACTTTGTGCACTCGCTCCAGAAACACTCGAAGACTAAGTGCGGGTATGCGACGATCGCCGACATCGACACGAAGCAGCAGGAGGACAACATGCCGTCATTCTTCCTCTCCGAGACGTGCAAGTACCTGTACCTGCTCTTCAACACGACGCACTTCTATCGCCGCGGCGACTACGTCATGACCACCGAGGCGCATCCGTTCCCGATCCTGCCTGCGAAGCTCGTGGACCCGATCATTCACTCCCCGCTCTACACAAACAAAACGGTCACCGCGACGGTGGAGCCCAACGGCGACGTCGCGACGATGCCAGCAACAACAACAAACTCGTCCACAAGCGCGTACAAGATCCATCAGCTGCGGTGTCTCGCGCATCGATTCTGGGACCCGTTCCACTACCAGATCCGCTACGAGGGCAATGTGGTCGAGAAAACGCCGCGCTGCCACCAGATCGCGGCTGCGAAGACGCCCAAAGCCACGCCTGTGAAGACGACTGTGGCTAGTGCCGACAAGGAGTCCAAGCCGCTGCTCGAGAAGCTCGGCGACTGGCTGCCCGAGCTGGAGAAGCGTCTGGGCAAGACGCTCGGCGAGTTCAACCTCGACACGTCGTCGCTGGTGAACGGCAACATCGACGATCTGGTTAACATTGGCCCCGATGTGCCCGAGTCGGACCACGAGTGGATCAAGAGCCTCTTGGACGAGAACCGGAGCGAGTTTTTCGGCAAGAAATCGTTCCGCACGATCTACGGTGGCGCGAAATTCGGCCATTTCCGCGTCGACCAGCTCGACAACACGATGCGCATCACGCGTGAAGTAACAGGCGAGTGGATCGAGACGTCGGGCTTGGGCGATCCGGCCCACTTGCTCGTGTCCTACGGCAAAGAAGACCGACTACAGGACTCAGAGCAGCCGCAGTGCGAGGAGCACACCCACGAACTCGAGTTCACCAAGCACTTGGTGTACGAGATGCAGAGCGACTACAGTCTGCCGATCGAGCGAAGCTGTCGCTTGAACGTGCTGGTCACATCGGACCGCGAGGAGCGGCCAGAGCTGCGCTACAGTTTCCCGTGCGTCGCCGCTGGCTTTGGACTCACAGACAACCTCAAGGAATCGCGGACGTTTGCCGCGGCCGAACTCGAAGTCGCCAGGCCGCTGGATGCCTGCGGGTGGCTCGCGAACGACGGCATCAAGGGCAAAATCGTGGTGGCGACGCGCGGCGTGTGCTTTTTCGAGAGCAAGGCGCGCAATGCCGGGAGACGCGGCGCCGCAGGTGTGATCATCGTGAACAACGAAGCCAGCGACCGCATCATGGTCATGGGCGGAAGCGGCGGCGTGGATGGGGACGACAGGGACGCGGCGGATGACAACGCAGCATCGATCCCTGTCGTGATGGTGCCGAAGCGGCTCGGCGAGTGGTTCGACCAGCAGCTCGCGCTCGCATGGCAGCAAGAGGATCTGCTGACGGTTGAGATCGAGGTCACTGTGCGAGACACGAGGACGAAGGGCGAGCCGCAGCAGCCAGTCGAGTACCCGTTTGTCGACGGTCTCGCGACCAACTTGCAGGTGTTTGGTCCCGAGTGGGGCGTGCACCTGCAGCTCTCGGACCATGGCGGCAAGGGTAAAGAGGGCGAGTCGTACACGATCTCCATCGTGGAGACCCCAGGTCGCGGTCCGGCAGAGGCCGAGGGAAACGCCGCCACGGCGCCGTGAGACGGAGTGAGTAGGTGGATATGCACGATAGAAGACGCAGAGAATACATACACATATATGGAACACAAAACCATTGCTTTCACGTTTGCATGCGGCGAGGCTCAAAAGACGCTCGGACGCTGGCGCGCTTGCTCCTTCTCGATGACCTCGTACTTGGCCGAGCGCATAATAAATAGAATCATCTCGACAAACATCATGCCGATGGCGCCCGCGAGCCCAATGATCACTCGCTGCAATCCACATGCGGATCCAAAAGTTGTGCATGTCAGTCAGTGGTTCCCATTTTTCCACGCTATTCAACGAAGAACTTTCCGCACCGTTGTTTCATTGTCGGTGAGCGTGCGCGCGAGGATGTACATGGCGACGAACGCCGTCACGCGGGCCGCGATCATATTGGCGCCGATGGACAAATGCTGCTGCATGGACTTTTGGTGCTGCGCGAATTCGACTTGGTTCGATTTTTTCTGCACGTTGTGCACCAAGCGACCGTACCGCATCTCTTCGTCCAGGCGCAGCAGCTTCCTGCGATGGCGCTCCAAGTGCGCACTGTGCTCCTTCACGCCCTCGGCCTCTGATGCACTTGCATCGTCAGCGTTCGAGACTGCAACATGCGCACGCGCGTGCTCGTTCTGCTTGAAAAATGACGCCACGGTCGGCGTGTCAGCTTGCTCGTCTCGCAGTCGCCGCAGCAACGCGACCACATGGCGCAGCTGCAGCGTCGTGAGCATCGTCGCGTCCTTCTCTCCCAGCGCGCTCAGCTGCTTCGCATCATGCACGTGCTGCGCAATGTACGCGCGCAGCGCGCGCACGCCGTCGCCCTGGAGTTGTACGACGTACCCCATTATTGCTCCCACAGGCAAAAAAAAATGGTGGGTTCAGAGAGGATCGCTGCTGCATCCAGCTCCTGTATTAGCGTGGTGCACATAGAAGTAGGTCATGCACTCTATTTCCTTGATTTCCTCCAATCACGCGATAGATCACTTTCCGTTTCAGCCAATGAGGCGGTGCCGCCTGGGCTTCGTGCGCGCGGGGCCTTCGTTCCCTCCCCCTCGTGTGCGAGGGGGACATATATCCGAATCAACAAGCTTGAAGCACAGACGACGACTGAGACGACGAGGATGGCGGCAGCGGGCGGATTCGGCGGCGCGGGCGGCGTCTCCAACGAGCGCTACTGCACGCTGCTGCTGCAGCCGGCGACCGGCAGCGACAAGGCGATGCCCCCGAGCCAGGACGAGATCCTCAAGGGGCTCGAGTCCCCCAAGGTGGAGCTCAAGATCAAGGCCGTCAAGGCGGCGATCGTCGGCGTGCTGCACGGCGAAAAGTTCCCCAAGGTGCTCATGCACATCATCCGCTTCTGCTCCACGCAGAGCGACCACGCGCTCAAGAAGCTGCTAATGATCTTCTGGGAGATCGCGCCGAAGTTCGAGCAAGTCGTGGACGCACCTGGCCAAGCGCCCGGCGCGCCGCGCCCCGCGCCGAAACTGCTTCCGGAGATGATCTTGGTCTGCAACGCGCTGCTGAACGACCTGAACCACCCGAACGAGTACATTCGCGGGTGCATGCTGCGCTTCCTGTGCAAGATCAAGGAGAAGGAGATCTTGGAGCCGTTGAAAGACGCCGTGAAGGCGAACCTCGAGCACCGTCACTCGTATGTGCGTAAGAACGCGGTCATGACGGTGTACACGATGTACAAGACGTACGGCGATCTGCTGATCCCGGACGCGCCGGAACTCATCGAGCGCTTCATCCAGAACGAGAGCGACACTGGCGCGCGTCGCAACGCGTTTCTCATGCTCTTTGACTGCGCGCAGGAGATCGCCGTCAACTTTTTGATGAACACGATGGACCAGGTCCCAAAGTTCGGCGATGGGTTCTCGCTCGTGATCCTCGAGATGACGCGCAAGGTGTGCCGTCAAGATCCTGCGCAAAAGTCGCGCTTTGTTCGCTGCATCTTCCAGCTGCTCAACTCGGCGTCGCCTGCTGTGAGCTACGAAGCCGCATGGACGCTGGTCACGCTGTCGTCGGCGCCAACCGCCGTGCGCGCTGCGGCGAAGACCTACTGCGGATTACTCAACTCGCAGAGCGACAATAACATCAAGCTGATCGTTCTTGACCGACTCGCGGACCTCAAGAAGCACCACACGAAGGTGCTGCAGGAGATCCTCATGGACATTATGCGTGCGCTGTCGTCGCCAAGCATCGATATCTGCAAGAAGGTGCTGGAGATCGCGATGGATCTCGTGTCGGTACGCAACATTGAGGAAGTCGTGAACCACCTCAAGCGCGAGGTCGTGAAAACACAGGACAAAACGCTCGAGAAAAGCGGCGAGTACCGTCACTTGTTGATCCAAGCGATCCACTCGTGCGCCGTCAAATTCCCAGATGTCGCGAACCACGTCGTGCACTTACTGATGGAGTTTTTGAACTCGGATGGCGCGATGGACGTGATCCTGTTTGTTCGCGCCATGTGCGAATCGTACCCGGATCTTCGCGAAAGCATCTTGCAGAAGCTGCTCGTGTCGTTCTCTGACATCGCGCTGGCCAAGGTCTACCGCGTGGCACTCTGGATTCTAGGCGAGTACTCGACGGAGCTGCGCGATGGCGTGGACAACGAGACGTCGATCATTGAAGCTGCGAAGGCGATCTTTGGTGCGCTCGGCTCATTGCCGTTCATGACGGATGCGATGCTCAAGGCGCCAGCACAGGAGGCTGTCGAGGAGGCGACTGGCGCAGCATACAAACCGGTGTCAAAGAGCGTCGTGCTCGCTGATGGCACGTACGCGACCGAGACGTCGTATGCGTCCACAAAGAAGGCCGTCGTTGTCGAAGAAGAAAATGTGCCTGGGCTGCGTAAGCTGATCCTGGGCGGTGACTTTTTCTTGGGCACTGCCGTCGCGTCGACGTTGACAAAGTTGTGTTTGCGTGCGACGCGCGGCAATCCTTCGGCAGCGAGCGGTGGCGCGCTGAAGCACCTCGTGCTGGAGTCGGCGCGGTACATGGTTGCGATTATCAGCTACGGTGAGTCGAAGGACTCGAAGCACGAGATCGATGAAGACTCGACGCGCCGCATCTTGGTCGGTGTCCGTGTCTTGCTTGACCCTCAGTGCGCACAGGCGACGCACAAGATCATCACTGAAGAGTGCCGTGCATCGTACCGTCAGCTTTTGGAGGCGCAGAAGGCGCTGGAGGCCGAGAATGAGTCTCCTGAAGAGCCTGTGACGCAAGCTGATGACTTGATCAGTTTCCGCCAGTTGCGCAGCAAGAAGGCGCTTGGGTCGACTGACATCGACATTGACGACGGCGCCGATATCAACCGTGCGCTTGGCCAAGACGGATCGAACGAGTACTCTGGCAACCTGCGCCATGTGCATCAACTCACTGGCTTTGCCGACCCGGTGTACGCCGAAGCGTACGTGACCGTGCACGACTACGACATCGTGCTCGAGATCTTGGTCATCAACCGCTTGCCGCAGACGCTCAACAATCTGTCGATCGATCTTTCGACGATCGGAGACTTGAAGATCGTCGAGCGTCCGCAGCCGCAGACCATTGGGCCGCTCGACCAGCGCACGATTCGTGCCAACATCAAGGTGTCGTCCACGGAGACGGGCCACATCTTTGGCACTATCGTGTACGACTCGACGTCGGGCGCCGAGAAGACCTATGTGAACCTGAACGACATTCACTTAGATATTATGGATTACATTCAGCCCGCGAGCTGTACGGACTCGGAGTTCCGCGCGATGTGGGCCGAATTCGAGTGGGAGAACAAGGTCGCCGTGAACACGGAGATCACGAATGTGTTCCAGTTCTTGCAGCACATTGTGGACAAGACGAACATGCGCTGCTTGACACCGACGGCGTCCCTGGGCGGCGACACGAACTTTTTGGCGGCGAATTTATATGCCAAGAGTGTGTTTGGCGAAGACGCGCTGGTGAACTTGAGCGTGGAGAAGCAGGACAAGGGCCGCATTGCCGGGTACATCCGTATCCGCAGCAAGACGCAGGGCATTGCACTCAGTCTGGGAGATCGCATCACAGCGGTGCAGCGCGGCAAAGAAGATCAGAGCAAGCGCAAGAAAGTGATGTCGTAGAGGGCAGGAGAGAAGAAGAAGAAAAGGAAGAGGATGGGAGCTCATGGCGGTCGCTGGCACCTCGCGAAGAGAAGGGTAAAGTTTCGGGGAGCAGTTGCATTTCCACGCCTTTAATGTGTTTTTGAATGTAAACGGAGAAAAAGGAAGAAGCAGCGAAATGCGGGAGGAGATGGATTAGGCTCGACGCTTGATGCTGCTGCCTCAAGTCGGATAAACAGCAGCGGACACCCATTCCTTCCCACTCATCTTTGTGCTTCCGTATGCTGGTGTCTAATGCAGCTGTCCGTTGTCAAGCGCCATCACGCGCGGGGTCGTCATGTGGCTGTCACTTTCACGCCATCCTCGCACACCACGCAGCCAGATGTCGTTCACCAGCGGCCTGAGCAGCCAGTTGGACGAGTCGCTGCTCTTGGCGCCGTCTGGCACTCCATTCGTGGTGGCGTTTCGATGGCGCAGCTCCGTTTCTACAGTAAAATCTCTACCTCTACTAGACGCCGCGATTCAACTGTCCATTATGCCTCACGTTATGAATAAATAAAAAACTGCCCAAACAGCGAACTCATGTTGGCAAAGAAAAGAAGACAGCGGTACGACTGGACACAATATTTGTTGTAGACAGTGACGCTTAGGAAAGGTCTTTTTACTAATCGTGGTATCCACACACACTCTACTAAACAGCGCCCCGTCCATCGCAAAACCAGTCGCGCCTCTACATGCTTTGACCCGCCAGGATGGTCGACACCTCTACACATGGGCGCTGACTTTATGATTATTCGTTCTCGTTCGGCCGTCGACCAGCTGGCGGACGCCCGTCTGTGCAAGGGACTGCACGCAGCGCAATCCCTCGGATGGTCCGCAACGAACGTAGATACAGTGTGTGGGCGATTAACGCTCGTCGTTTTCGCTCACTTACGTTCTCGCCGCGTCCTCCCCGCACGCTATTGCACAACAAGAAAGAACAGAAGAAAAATAAACAAGTGGCGCGCTCCCATGCGGCACCTGTGGCTTGCTTGTTGCATGGTGCTCCTTTGCGTCAGCGCACAGAGCGCGAGCGCGGACTTTGCATTCCCCGATCGCGACGCCATGGCAACCGTCATGGGCCAAGTGGCAGCCCCGAGCGAAGAGCTCGCACTCTCCTCGTCGTTGCAGAGTACGATGTCGCCAAGCCTGCGCGGGTCCAGTGGAAGCGCCCCGGAAGATCAAGACGAGCGCGACACAGCATCATCGACGGCAGGCTCGCGCAGCATTCTCCCCGGCCGCAACGGCTTTGGCCACGTGTCCTACGACGCCAACACGCCAGCAAGCACTGGAAGCAGTAGCTCCGCAGCAGCAGCAGCGGCGGCGGCAGCAGACGCGAGAGCGCGCATCCGCCACGCAGGCAAGGCTGCGGGCGCCTCGAGCCCCGACAACCTTCTCAAGCTGCGTGCCACGTTCTAAGGAAGCAGTCAGCACAAGTTCAGCATAGGACATATCATTATTATAACGTATTATTACAGGATTTTCACCAGCGATCTTTCCCAGTCTTCTTCCAGCGTCGGATTGACCAATACTGCATATAAAGAGGCTTTTCTTTGGAAAAGGATCATAAAGAGGTAACCCAAGAACACCTCATTACAAGAGCGCTCTTGTATTCCGGTTATTATACGGTTCAGCGAGCGGAACCGGACCGCGCGGCGCGAACCAACTCGCGGGGTTTGAAATTGAAAAAAAGTGCCCAAACCGCGCAATCCGCCAAACAACTAAATCCGCGGCGATGGGAGCGATGCGCGTGCTCGTGGCGCTGCTGCTCAGCTGCTGCTCAGCGGCGGCGCTCGCGCAGCTCAAGCGAAGTACGCGCGTGAATGCGTGTGGCTGCTGGCAAACGCGTGCGCGGGATGACTGACCGGTGCGTTCTGGGGATTTGATGTCGATGATGGTGAATGCAGCGGAGAGCGACCCGGCCGAATGGACGTGGCTGGACGAAGGGTACGAGGCGAATGCGACGATCAGCGACTGGGAGGCCCAGGAGACGTTTTGCTTCTACGAGAACGCGACGCTGCGTATCCGATTGGATCCCTTGAACAGGTGCGTCCAGAACATTCCGTGCTGTGTGCATGGGTTCATTCAACGCGCATGGACTCTAACTGCCGTGTATGTTGCTTTAAACATGTGCGTGCAGTACGCTACAACCGTACGTCGTGCGCACGTTTGGCCAGTCGAAGGAAGCGCATGAGATTTACGCGTTCTTGGTGGACCAGCTCTCGCAATTGCAGGTGCAGTATTGCCATGCTTGCTATAACGAAAGATGTTGCTATGGTCAATAACACGTATAAGGTGCTTGTGTATGGGGCGATTTTTCCAGGAGTACGCGTGGCCCTTTCGATCGTTCTTCTGGGCATGGAGTGACTTGCGCGTCGTGGTCCAAAGCCCTCACTACGACCAAATGCAATTCGCGTTCACTAGGTGCGTCAATATTTCCAGCATGCGGTGGCGAATGGTCTCTCTGCCAGTGGCGCTAACGATTGCTGCTGCCTTACTCACGTTGACGCGTAGATCGCCTGGACCATTTTGCCGCGGCATGCAATGGGCCGACAATATGGCGCCACGCTTGACCGGGTACATCTCCGAGGATGCAGTTGGCTACGTGCAGACCGCGCTTCGTTTCATGAGTGCGTGGCCTATTTCACGTCGTGAGTTGCCTTGAGATTTCGCCAAGCTCACTCTGTCTATTTTCACTGTCCTTGCACGCGCAGCCCACTATCTTTGCGAGCGCTGCGTCCACGGATGCCTGCGAGAGTGTGAGCCATTTGATGGAGACGGCATGTGCAAGATTGTGCTGAGTCCGTACCATGCGCCGTGCGTGACAGTGAGGGGTCCAACGAAACCCTTTTTGGCGACATCGACTCCAGTTCTCCCGCTTTCGTTGTCGTTTCAAACCGGTATGACTTGCTTGCTGCGCAGTTGCCGACTATGGAATGCTAACACACACCTTGTGATCACTATCTCTTTCTTTGTGCTCCTGTATCGCAGTGCTATCACCGATCTTTGTGCAAAACTTCTTTTTCGGGCTGTTTCTCTTTTACTTTTCCGAGACGCTGTCGCGGTCGCGCAGTTTCCACTACTTTTTGGGCGCGGCCATCGGCATTTGCTTTTCGATGATGCTCGCGCTCTATTTTTTCTCGCGCCAGACCCGCTCGGCAGCCAAGATGATTCCCGGCGCGCAGTTGCTGCAAAGCGTCGGCTCATTGGTCTCGTTTGCTGTCCCGTTTACGAGTTTTGTGCTGATGCCGTCAATTTACAAGCTTGTGTCGCTCGGAGTCGGCTATCTCGCGAACCTGTGGTCGTGCGAGCAGCTCTTTGGTATCCCGCACTTGGGCAAGATCTATTTCTTCTTCTTTGGTTTCCTGGGCTGCATTTTGGTGTGGTGGAACCAGTGGGGCGCATCGCCCAAGAGCGAGAACCAACAAGACGAAGAGGAGATTGAGGAAATCGGATACCTGGACGAAAATTTGCAGCTAACGACGTCGCAGGCAGCGCTGTCGCGGGCGCTGAAGCTCGTAGGCTTGGCGCTTCTGTTCTACAGCACATCGTCGATAGAGTTCTCGCTTGTGCTCATGTTGCTGGTCTCGCTGACGCGCGTCTTCCAGTTCCTTGGCACCACGTTTTACTTCTGGTACCATTATGAGGTACGTTGTGGCTCATGCCTTGTAGTTTTGGAGTTGTTTCTATAGCATCGATCGGTTTCGCTAACCTTGCTGTTTATTGTATGATGACAATGTCACGAACAGCGAGCCGGGCGTCACAGTAAGTTGATCTCGAAGAAGGAGTTTGAAAAGCAAGCTGTGTCAGAGACCGAAAAGGCACTGAAGCAGCTGCAAGACTTCTTGAAGAACAACCCAGAGGAGCTAGACAAGGTGTCGGAGGAGAACGAGATCCGGCTGCGGCGGTTTGTCAAAGGACGCAACCACATGGACGTCGCGACGCGGGACTCGGCGTTGAACGCGCGCAAGAAGACCAAGTGGTCGTGCGCCATTCAGTAACAATCTCAACGAGCTCTCGGTTTTTAGTACGTACGAAAGCAGTGTGTTGCTTGGTTGTGTGCGGCTTCTCTTTCTTGCGTTCGAATCCCAAACCTGTTGACAGCCATTTGTCGTGAACGCGTACGTTGGTGACAGGCATAAATAGCGATATTATTAACGAACTTTAAACAGATTCTGGCCATCTTCGAGCAGCTACGAACGTGCTTCGTCTAGCTTTGACTGCTTAGCAGAGCACATCCGAGATCGACATGCTGTGGGCGGACGGCAACTTCGAACTGCAGTCAAGATCCTTCTTCTCGCACTCACTGGCCGGAGTTACCTCTTTGATCTCGCCTTCTTCCAGTCCGTCGTTGCCGTCTTCTCTGTCGTCATTGGCGATCCCAACGACCTTCGACTCGTGCAAAATCGTCTCCTGAAGCTTCTGCCAAGAATACCCAGGCGGCTTTGTGGCTGGCGAAGGAGTCTCGACTTTTGGTGGCGCTGCACTACGAATGCACACGGACTTGCGCGGCATCGCTAACGGAGCAGTCTTTGGCAGGTTTCGGATGGGTGGCACCACAGCAGGTTCGCTTTGCGCACTTTCCTTCAGCAAAATACGAGGCACGAGCGAGCTCATGGGAGGTAGACGCGTCGCTTTTGGAGTCTCACAGTGCAATTGACTCGCGGCAGCTCGCCAGGTCTTGGACGGAGTGAGTAGCGTGGCCGCATGAGTGGCGATTGGCGCTGGAGTCACAGGGAGAGCGGTCGATGATGGACGTGGTGGCGCTGCTGTGTTGCTGTTGGCGCTAGAAGATGGAGTGCGCCCGCCATGGGCGAAGCAGAAGCCGCCTTTGCGAGCAGTTGTGGTGCAGCCTTCAAAAGTGCAGCGTTTCCCGCCTCCATGGGCGATGCACTTACCTCGACTCACGGCACTGTTCGCACAGCCTTCGACGCCGCACTTTCGTCCACCTCCGTGCGCCTTGCAGAGTCCCATGCGTTGGGCACTGCTGCGGCATCCTTCGACTGTGCAACGCTTCCCACCTCCGTGAGCAATACACAAGCCGCCAGTCTTTGCGCTGCTCTTGCAATCATCGACACTGCAACGCTTGCCGCCGCCATGTGCACGGCAGAGATCACCACTGACTGCGCTGCTCTTGCAGTTTGCGACCTGGCACCGATGGCCGCCTCCATGGGCGATACAGAATCCGCCTTTCTTGGCGCTCGAGCTGCAATTCTTCATCTGGCAACGGCCGCCGCCACCGTGGACGTAGCACAAACCTCGACTCTGCGCTGAGCTCGTGCATTCCGGAATCTTGCAGCGTCGACCACCGCCATGGGCACGACATAGGCCGCCCGATGCGACATGCTTGGAGCAACCTTGATGTTTGCATTTGCGGCCGCCGCCATGTTGGACGCAGAGTCCGCGACTCACGGCGCTGTTGCTGCACTTGGCTTCTTTGCAGCGGCGCCCGCCTCCATGGGCGACGCATTTCCCACCCGAGACGACGTGCTTGAGGCACTCAGACACTTGGCAGCGCGTGCCACCACCGTGAGCTGGACAGAGACCTCGACTTCGCGCCATGCTTGCACAACCTGGCTCGCCGCATTTTTTGTTGTGGTAGCTGCCAGAGCCGCCAGCATGTGCACTGGAAGCTTCCGAGACGTTATCTTGTTCGTCGTCTTCCGAGTCGTAGCTGCTGCTGTCGTCGTCATTGTCGTCGCCGAGGTCGTCATTGTCGTCGCCGAGGTCGTCGTCGTCTGTGGTGGTGGACTCCCCTCGCTTGATGCGCTTGTTGCTGCTGCTGGGACCAATTGCACCTGGCATGCTCTGCGGGCTGCGTGGAGACTCGAGATCCATGGGTTCGAGGATGCTAAAGGCGTGACGTGGACGCTTGATGTGCAGTGAAAGCGACTGCATTCTCTAAAGCGCTTGAATGAGCTTCTTGGCTTGCTTTTTTTTTTCCGTTGACTTGCTGGTGGGTGTGGAGGACGATGGCAAGTTGCAAAATGTCGTTGTCTTCGTGCAGCCGCTGCGCTTTGCCACACGTCTAGTAGCACTCGCCAACAGAACAAAGACACAAGAAATGTAGCGCTGTCGCGACAGGCCGCGACCAGCAGCACCTTTCGCTTCTCGAAGCCGCCACGTCCCCGCTGCCGTTTGGTTTGCTTCAGCCTGGTGGGTTCGTTGTAGCGGTTGCTGCTGCAGCTTCTGTGAATTGGTGGAAAGCGACACCCCTTGCGAAAGGCAGAAAAGAACAAAAGAAAACGATCGCAACTTGAAGGCTGCTGTTTAAACAACCACAAGACATGCGGGCCGGGGGAGGAGCAGGGTTGGCAGCCAGCACCACCAACCCCCCCCTCCGCCGCGCCTGCCCACCCGCCCACCCGCTGGCCCCTCGTCCCCGCCGACGCCACGCGAATGAAAGGAAGCGACCACCGGACAGCGTAACACCCACAAAGAAACGATGCGACCTCGTCGCGTACAGCCTCCAGTCTCTTGCAGAGAAGAGAACCGAAAGCGAAGCGCACCATACTCGAGATCCCTGCGTTGGCCAAGTCGACATGACGAATCTGCGCGTTCTTTCTTTGTTTTCTTTTTTGGTGGAAGTCGAGCAGCGAGAGCTATAAATATACCTAGTGTGCGCGATCTTTCTACTCAGATTGGGGTCAGCAATGCCGAACCACTGTCGCATGCCGCATGCAGCACATTCGGATCTTTCCAGCGATGACGCCGCACACCATTCCGCAGTGGAGAAGCAAACCGCCAAAGCGCTGCTGCTGTGTGTAGCCAAGTGGCTCTTCCCACTTGTTTTCGATTCTTTGTGCTCGTCTTTTTAGAGTTTGCCTACACAAAAACGCAAGCACACCATCGCGCAGCAACCGACATCGTTTTGCCAAGCTTGTAATCGACAGCCTGCTCTTTATTTTCACACGTGTGCACTTACTATTGCGGTATTTTGGGCTTTCATGACGGGACTCGACAGCAAAAGAGGATTACTCCCCTCATTCGTCGTCCTTCTCTACTTGGATCTCGAGCATAATCACCGATTTGCGGTTCTGCTTTTCGAAAAAGTTGGGCACGACGAGGTCGTACATGCGCATCTTGGCGTTGTTCTCGTCGTCCACGAACTGGCTCAGCGCGATGGTCGTGGAGCCGATGAGGTCGTCCTTCGTGAACCGATCGTGGTCGAACACCTGCACATCGAGCACGGCGAACGCTGGGTCCTCCGTGAGGAACCAGAACTTCTGGTCCCACGTCGGGTTCAACTCGGCCGGCACGACGGAGCTCTTGCGCGAGTGCTCGCCGAGCGTGAGCACCACGTACGGGTCGCTCTTGCCGTTGAAGTCGGCCGCAGGCAGGTCGGCGGCCTTGGCGACGGTCACTTGCACTTTGTACGGCATGCTGAGGGTTTGCTGCGGAAGTGCAGTAATTTGCTTCGGCTTGCGCGGGTGCGTGCGTGGCGGCAGAATGCGGAATGGGGACTTGGATCGTGTAGCTGCTCTTCACTGTGACGCGTATTGTAGTTCAGATCTCATTGCCCCCTATGGCGCAACCCAAACCGACTGGATTGCGAGTCAGCTTTTATTCGTTGAAGGCGCTAAAAAGGTATCGGTTATCCGGAAAAGAACGTATACCATTATACTTCGAAGTAATTGTAGTAACTGCCTCCAAAATGGCACGCACTTGCTTGCTAATTCTCAACACTGGGTACAAACCGCGGGCGTTGGTCTGTTGAACCCTTTGGGTGCATGCCAGCGTTCAATGCCATGTTCAACGTGCACGAGCGCGAATTCCTATTGGTTTTTCGAGCCGAAAAAGTCGCTTTTTCGGGGAATAAACTCAGACTCGCCCACTCAATCGCATCTGTCCCCCTCTTGTCCGGTGTGTCGCAGGAGGATCACGACCCCAATACACAGAGGGTTTGTATCGCGTGCGGCCGAATGGCGCACTTCCATACAGAAAGTCAGTGTGAAGTGCTTTGGGGCCGAATTATCAGCAGCAAAAGCGTTATTCCCCCCCCCCTGTCAGTGTCGCAGTTGGCTATAAAAAAAGTGGTAGAGGTTGAGTCCAGATGGCGTGGAAAAGGCTGCTTCCTTTCGCTCCATACTGAAACCAAGTCAGAGACAGAGAGTGGCTCGCAGGGCGGCGGGGCGACGTGCGCCCCCTCACAGCTGCCATTCTGCAATCCGCGCTCTGCCCGAGAGAAGCAAAGCGAACCGAGATGCTGTATAATCTGGAGGTGACGCTGGTCAAGGCGCTCGACCTGCCGGCCGCCGACTTCGGGTTCATGGGCCTCGGCGGCAAGAGCGACCCGTACGTGACGCTCAAGGTGGACAAGAAGCTCGAGAAGAGCACGACGATTGCGTCGACGCTCAACCCGACGTGGAGTCCGCCCGAGAAGTTCCGCTTCGCGATCGACCGCCCCAAGGAAAAATGCCTCGACATCAAGGTGTTTGACCGCGACCGGCTGAACGCCGACGACTTGATCGGCACGGCGTACATCGCGCTCGCGCCGTTCCTCGAGACCAAGGTGTCGGAAGTCGTCGCATACGACCTTGAAGTGCCGCCCGAGTTCGAAAAGCAGCACCGCAAGAGCGTGCTCTTTCTCGAGATCAAGCTCACGAAATCGAACGATCGCGTGCAAAAGGTGCTCGAGATGTGGGAGAACCAGCGCTACCACATTGTCAAGAAGTGGACGTACGATATCCACGTGAACGGATCGACCGAGCGCCGTCGCTGGAGCTCCGTCGACAACAGCAAGGTCTCGTCCGACGCGTTTGAAGACGTGGCGCCCACGCCGCCGTCGCATTTGCAGGCCGAGGGCTGGACGCTCGATGTGTCCCAGGGCGACGAGAACGGATGGGTGTACGCGCCGACGTTCTCGGGGCCGTGGCAGAAAGATCCGTTCACGCTGGCGATGGTGCGGCGACGCAAATGGGTCAACAACTGCACGCTGCCAGACAACCAGGAGCACGACCATCGGTAGACGCTCAGTGAGTGCTCGACCTATCACTTATTGCGCCGGTGTCGCCGTCGCGTTGCATGTGCGGGCGCGAGAGACATGTGGACGTCCAGAGTGACGCATTCGTGCCCCACCGCGAGACATGCTTCAATCTATCAACCCCGCGCCCAGGAGCCACATAAAGCGAACCTGCTCTCGCTTTTTTCGCATATGCGCGGTGCAGACGAGGGGGGGGCGGACGATGCGCGTGCTTACGGATGACCAGTCGTACACACACATTGAATTCACACACACACACATGAACGGGACGCACACGGCGGCCGGCCCACTGCATTTCCTGCATCTCTTGAACTTTGTAGCATAAACCCGGTGATAATTTACTATTGCAACCCTCCCTGAAACGAGATCCGTTGCTTCCTTGTGCTGGAAACGCCACACTAAGAAATGATTTTTTTTGCAAATAGAGAGGATTATGTCATTACAGGGAACGCTCACTCGATCACCGACATTACATAATGAGCAGCAAGCACCTGAGTTTTGCAAATCAGGAGGCGCTGCGGTACAGTGAGCGTACAGTACCTAAAAACCGAAAAAAACACACGCACACTGTGTATCCTGTCGCAAAACCGATACAAAAATCCACCATTAAACCAATTATTGGCCAATCATACCACGTGCTACTCACATTTCCACCAATCACATCTACAAAAAAGACGGAATAGCACCCCCTCGTCCTGCAAGCAGCTCACCAAGCGCGCGCGGTGGGTACGAATCAAAAAAGCCCAGAAAGTTTTCTGCTGCTAAAGCGCGCGTGCTCCGAGTTTGTTGCGCAGCGACGCCACTCCCTCCACCGTCCACATTCCGCAGCGCACACTCAGACAGCAGCATGTTCGCGCTGCAAGTGAAGCTCGTGCGCGCCGAGGACCTGCCGGCGAGCGACTTCGGGTTCATGGGCATGGGCGGCAAGAGCGACCCGTACGTGACGCTCAAGGTTGGGCGCAACTCGCAGAAGAGCTCGGTCGTGTCGTCGTCGCTCAATCCGCGCTGGGCGCCGCCGGAGACGTTCCACTTCCAGCTCGACAAGCCCAAGGAGCGGTGTCTCGAGATCCAGGTGTTCGACTTTGACCGGCTCGGCCGCGACGACCTGCTCGGCACGGCCAACATCGCGCTCGCGCCGTTCCTCGAGTCGCGCCACTCAGAGCTCATCTCGTACGACCTCGACGTCGCGGCCGATTTCGACAAGCAGAGCCGCAAGAGCGCCATCTTCCTCGACATCAAGCTCACGTCCACGGACCACGTCGACCAGATCCTCGAGCTCTGGGAGAACCAGCGGTACCACATCGTCAAGAAATGGACGACCGACGCGATCGTCACGGGCTCGAACGAGCGCAAGCGCTGGAGCTCCGTGACCGACGCGAACGTGTCGTCCGACGCGTTCGAGGACGTCGCCCCCAAGTGCCCGCCGCATCTGCAGGCCGAGGGGTGGACACTGGACGTGTCCCAGGGCGACGACAACGGCTGGATCTACGCGCCGTCCTTCGCCGGGCCGTGGCAGAAGAACGCGTTCACGCTAGCGATGGTGCGCCGCCGCAAGTGGATCAACAAATGCTCCGTTCCGCAGTAAGCAAGAGCGAGAAAGAGAGAAAGCGTGGCGAAGAAGAATGTGTCACGCTATGCATAGTCAGAGAGAGAGAGAGAGCACCCGTTCATTATTGATTGAATGTCCACAACACCAATGCTAGGACAAAGATCCCCCAACGCGTTTCCATTGCGTCTCTGGACCTTTTTTCCAGTGTGCCTATGCAAACGCCTTGCTCCACATCTTCTTTTCCTTGTCGAGCTGGCGCTTCTGCACGAGCTTGAGGCGCTCGTCCAGTTTCGCGATGGCCTTGTCCTCGGGCGCGACCTTGAGCGCTGCCTTGACGTCGGCGGCAGCCAGGTCGATGTTCTTCTCCTTCTCGTACGCGAGCGCGCGGCGGTAGAGCGCCTTGGCGTTCTGCGGGTCGATGGCGAGCGCGTCCTTGCAGTTGGCGATCGCCTTGCCCCACGACTCCAGCTTGAGGTAGCACTGCGCCAGGTTCAGGTACAGACTGAGCTTGAGCTTGTTGACTTCCTCCACGTCCTTGTCGTTCAGGTCGAAGAACTTGCTCGCGTGGCTCAGCGCCTTGACGTACCGCATGGCCGCGTGCTGGTGGTTGCCATCGCGGAAAAGCTCGTTGCCTTCCTCCTTGTTCTTCACGACCAAGCGCATGCGCTCGGGTTTCTTGAGCTTGCGCGTGTCGTGGTCGTCGTCGTTCCCCTCGGCGATGCGCTCGGCCTCGGCCTTCTTGGCTTCTTCCTCCAGATGCGCTTCGAACGCCTTCTCGTCCGCGGCCACGGCGTCAAAGTACGCTCTGCAAGCGTCTCGGATCTGCTGCTCGATCGCCGCGCGCTTGGCTTGGATCGCCGGCAGCGTCGCAAACTCCGACTCCTCCGAGTAAATCCAGTCTTCGGCCTCGTCCAGGAGCGGGTTCAGCGCCGCGCTGTCGAGCTTCTCGCCGTGCTTCCCATTGTCCTTGGCGCGCATCTCGTACACGAACGCTTCGATCGCATTGCGCTCGTGCGCGATCGCGGCGAGTTCCACATCGCGCGCTCGCATTTGCTCTTCCAGCGCAACGAACTCGTCGAGCGCCTTTTGCTGCTCATCACTGATTTGGACACTGCTGCTGCTGTCCGCAGCATTTGCCACGCCACCCGAGAACGCCGCACCCACGGCAATCGCCGTCGTCGAGTCCAGCATACGACCGATGAGGTTGCCGCCGCGCTGCAAGTCCGTACCAAACGCCTTGAGGACCGCGGCTTGCACGAACGGGATGCGAGTGCCACCGCCCACAATCTCCACCGACGCGATTTGCGCGGGCGGTACCTGGGATCTCTCGAGCGCACGCGCGACCAATTGCGTCACGCGGTCGCTCTTCGAGGCGCAAAGCTGCTCAAAGGCATCGCGCGAGATCTTGATCGCGATATCGCGATCCTGCGCAATGTTCTCCACGGTCACGCTGGCCTCGCCGATCGTCGACAGCAGCTTCTTGAGCTTCTCGCACGCCTGGAAGAGCCGCTTGCCCTCTTTCGAAGCCAGCGCCACGTCGAGCTGGTGCTTTTCCTTCACCTCGTGCTGGAAATGGTAGAAAAGCTGACGGTCGAAGCTCTGCGGTCAATTAACGAGTGAGACCATGAGTGAGTGAGTGAGTGAGTGAGTCCAGCAGCCCCACATGCGCGCGCTCTGTGTTTGCTCATGAGGCAGCAGCACGTACATCAGCACCGAGCGACAAGTCACACTCACTCGCGAGCACCGATTCGCCGTCACCTGCAGAGACAATGGCAGCCACACAGTCACTCAGTTTGAATTTGTTGCACACAAGAACAAGAAAAGCTCAACGGCGAGATGCAACACGCACGCGTGAGCTTGGCGATCGACACGCTCGTGGTCGCGTGGCCAATGTCCACAATTGCGATGTGCTTCGACGGCGCTTCTGCCTCGACTGGAGCGGCTTCGAGCGGGTGCTTGCGGTTGAAGCAACGAGCAAGAGCTACAAGCACGCAAGTTGGATGAAACACAAAGTCAACGCAGCGAACACTTGCAGCAACCGCAAGAGCGCATACCGGCGTCGCAGGTGACGGTCGAGAGCTGCGGGATGCCAGCGATCTTGGATGCGAGCGCGAGCGCCGCTTTCTCGCGCTCACCCCAGGCCGACGGCACCGCAACGACGACGTGAATGGCCTCATCGGCATTGCGCACGCGCTTCTTCATCTGTTCCAGGAGTTTGCCGAAGAGCATGGCCGTGAGCTGCTCCAACGAAAACGTCTTGGTCGCATTCTGGTACTCGACCTGCGCCGCGACACTGGCGTCGCCAAGAGGCTCGAACGACACGCGCTGGCCGGGGCATTGGCTCGTGATCGTCTGCACGTCGGCGAACGACTTGCCGAGCAGCAGGTTGAGGCAGTCGACCGTGTTGCGCGGGTTCGTGCTGGACGAGAGCACCGCGGACTCGCCGATGAGGCGCTCGTCGCCCTTGAACGACACCAGCGTCGCCGTCGTCATGGAGCCGAGCTCATTGAGCACGACGTCGCCATTGTTCTCGGCCACGACCGAGCGTTGCGTGCCCTACACACAGCACGAACAGGGGAGTCAGTGGCGTGCGCATATTCACGAGCCGAAGCCGCGTGCGCGACGCACGAAGTCGATGCCGAAGATCTGCGTTTTCGTTGGTTGCGCTGCCGCCATTTTGGGTCAAACTCCTTCCTACTGCGCTCTGTATGTATGTATGTGTGTGTGTGTGTGTGACATATCAGTGCCACCTCATCGGATGGTAGTCAAAACGCACGTTGCTTGCATACTGACTACCGGGTCGTGGTTCTCGAAATACAGGACTTAAGTCGACGAGTTGATTTAGCAGTGGAGGGGTTACACTCGCTCAACTTACAGAACCCTATCATCGCAGGATAAGGGGATCCCTTGTGTCAATTATTGTGACATCGTCACGACGCATAGCATTGAGCTGCAGCGGTTGACAAAGTTAAGAGATGCGCGGAGCCACTTTCAAAACGACTGCGTCGTTGCGATTGCTATTTCGCCAGATCCCACGTTTCCGCAACGTTTCCTGTGGAGACCCCTAGCGCGTAACCCTACACCATCACTCATAATTTACGCAAGTAACCACCAAGAGTGATGGTCTATTGACTGGAGAGCGGATCCGCTGAGTGGATCCACTGATTCATCAACCCAAACGCCATCCACTCGACGGAGTGGATCCGCTCCGCTGTCTCACTCTGCAAAGCGCTGCGATGATGGCAGACAAGCGCCAGGACCCTTCGGAGGCGATCCTCGCGCTTCTCCAGCAGCATGCGTCCGCAAGCGTGCAGCAGGAAGAGCTCGAGTATGTCGCGGAGCTGGTGCTGGACGCTGTGGCCGAGAACCAGGACGCGGAACTGGCGCCGCTGAGAGCGGTCCTCGAGGAAACCTTGGATGACACAACGTGCTTGCAGACCAAGACGCGCGAGTCGCTCTTGGACCGACTAGTGGCAGTGCTGCGACCTGCAGAGACGAGCAAAAAAGATGAGAAGGCAAAGCGGAGAGAAGAGCACATTGCGAAGCTGCGGCAGCAGTTTGCGGTGGGGAAGGCTTGTTTGGCAGTGCTCGAAGAGGATGACGAATGGCATCCGGCGACGATCGGTGCCCATGTGGAATGCGAGCCACCAGCAGCAAAGCCGCAGCAAAAGAAGAAACCCCATACCGAACAGTTCCGCATCGAGATCGAATTCGTCGAGTTTGGGAAGAAACAAGTGATGCGCATGAGCGACATTGTGCTGGACGAAGACCGCGCGGACAAGGACGACGAGGACGCGGCGTCTGCGGGGTTGTGCGAAATGTGCGAGCGGCCGATGAACTTGACGGCGCATCACCTCATCCCACGCGTCACACATCCGGCATACTTGAAGAAGGGGTACACAAAGCAGTTTCTGAGCACATGCATCATGATCTGTCGCGCCTGCCACAGCAAGATTCATTCCACGGAAAGCGAGCGGACGCTCGCTCAGGAGTACAATACGCTCGACAAGATCATGGCGCACCCGGCGATCCTGCGCTGGATTCAGTACGCGCGCAAGCAGAAGGCGCGCGTCAAGCCCGCCAAGAAAAGCAAGTGGCCTGTAGGCAAGTAGAATAGAGAATGAACGGATCGCAGCACTGCACTCGATGACGACCTAGACGCGAGGTGACGTCATGTTCGACTGGTAGTTGGCAACAAAAGCCGCGTGATGTCCCCTCTCCAAAAAGAAGGAAACAGCGAGTGACTTCTGTTCTTTTCTGTGTCGCGTCAAACTTGATGAGTGGGCGTTGCTGTGCTTGATGTCATTGATTTTTTTCCATGGAGGGCACGCCACCCGCGACTTTTCGTGCTGGCGTCGAGAATAGAAAATGCATGCAGATTTCTTATTTCGCGTCAAGTGAAAGAACGCGCTGCTTGTTTAGTTTATTTGCCCCAGAGCACAATTGTGACAGACCTAACAGGTTGAACTGCGCTTCAACATGAAACCTCCCGCCTTTTCAAGCCGAGGCTTTCGAAGGAGCGTTTCGATGAGATTCATCTTTGCCGTGGAAAGGCTGCATGGAGCGCAAACGGCTGCTTCGCCTCGCCGGTTTAACGCCCGTTACTTCTGGTGAATCTGGAGTAGCAGGACCTGCCCAAGGCACACATTCGTCATCAACGCGTCGAGTCGAATCCTACCCAGGAGACCAAGGTGCGAGCTCAAAGTGCACGACTGGAGTCGATTTTGGGAACGTCAGGTCTCTTTCGGCATCGGTGAGAGCTGCGGAGCCTTAAGTCAGCCGTACTCGGATGCCTCGACTCAGCCCTCCAAGCGCTTAGTCTTGGTGATCGTAGGTACGCAGAGTAGCTCATTCCCAGTGTCTCTTCATTGACCATTAACGGAATTGTTGCCTTCGTTAGACGTGACACGCTCGCGTGACGTACTTCATTGAAATGCACACGTCGCCCACTAAAGCTGCAGTGTTTCACACTCACCTTGTAGCGAGTGCTATCACTTCTGGCCCCAAACGCCGCGATCTTTCAAACGCATTTCGAAACGTCATTTGCTACTACTCTCGACATGAAAGAATATCACTCCATCGTGCACTATTCCACCACGTCCTTCTTGGATTATTCTGTCGTGTCCTTCTTTGTGGCAGCGACGGTTCGTGAGTGAGTGGCGGTGAGCGCCTGCCTCTCGTTGACATTTCCAGTCACCGCGTGAGTCACTTGCGAATCATCCACGACGCGGACCAGCTGTTCACTACTGTTCCGCGATCTCTCACCTCCGTTCATTTGTTCGAGCAATTTTCAACCGCACAACGCACCAAGAGGATGCTTCACTCGGTGGAGCTTGAGCTCGAGCAAGTCGACTGTCTTCCGGATGAGCAGCAGCTGCTGCAGCGAGCCAATGTATTGCCGGTGCTCACAAGCGCACGCCCGCCATGCGTCTTGCTGAATGAGCTCGATTTCTCGCCCCAGATCACCTCTCGGGAGGGTGATGCCGACAGACAGGGCACTGCAGACAAGTCTGGAGGACACTTCCACTCGAATCTGGGGGCATACTCCAGTGTGCAGTACTCTTCCAGCTACTACCCGACGTCGTCATCGTCTCCATCGACCTCATCGCTGCTGCCGTCTGGTGAGATAAAGAGTTTGTTTCGAAACATGTCCTGGTCGGATCTGACGACGGCGTCTCTGGGTTACTACTCCCCTCAACGAAGCCACGGCAACGAGATCTATCATCAGAGTCAGTGTCATACCCAAGAGACCTACGCAGCGAGTTGTCGGGACAAGCACCAGAGCTTACCACATCTCTACGAGCCACATCGTACCGATAGCTTGGAGGACTATCTGTCGTCTCTGTACGAGGACGATATTTCCGGAAAAGAACCCAGTGGGTTTACAGCAAGACCCACGTCTGTTCCAAGGAAAAACGCGCACAACTGGTCACCTTTCAACGAGTACCAGGAAGAAGCTCCAGTGTCGCCGTTCAAGGAAAGCTCGTACTCGCTTTCGCCAACAGCACTCGGTGGGAAAATCATCGTGAGCGACAACGACTTGAGACTCTTTTCTTCTTCAGATGCGTCGTCGGCAGCCAGCAGAGCGGACCAATTTAACGGAACTTGCTGGGGAAGCCAAGAGGCTCGATCAACCTGTTTCTCGACAAGCAGCAGCCCAGAAAAGTGCTATCGGACACTCGAGACACCACGCCACCGGCGCGAAAAGATGTTTCCGCAGTACTTCGTGCAGCAGCCGCCGAGCAACGTATCTTGCTCTGCAGGCCACCAGACGATTCCATTTTCAGTCGAGTCAGTAGCTTCTTCTTCTTCTTTCTCGAGCCGAAACGAACCAAAGCGACACAATGCGTTCAGGAAACAATCGCCTCTTCCAGATGCGCATCGCACCTCCCAGACAAACCAAAGGACTAGCAGTAAAGCCAGCACGGCGCTGTTCGCACGACAATCTCCATTGACAGAGATGACGAAGAAATGCGTGCATCATCCGATCGGGTTGCTCGCCAACTCCTTTTCAGTTGGCGCCGAACAACCAATTCCTCGACTTCCTGGGCTACTGCAGCAGCAGCATCTGGCTGACTACAGTCGCGCTGGATCATTCGAGTTTGGAGCATCATACATCCCTCAGCACTGGCAAACGAGCAACTTGAACGCGAACGCCCAACCGTACTACGCATCAAGTGCTGGGTATTACAGCACTGCTGACTTCACGGTCTCAGCCCTGCACCAGCCTCTTCGAGTTACGGGGACGAGAAAGATCGGGATCTATTCGCCTGAGGCGCGCCGCGAACGGATCCAGCGCTTTCTCGAGAAGCGCAAAGAGCGCGTGTTCCACAAGCGTATCAAGTACGATTGCCGAAAGCGCCTGGCGAACGCGTGTCCGCGGATCAAAGGCCGGTTTGTGCGCAAGCAAGATGTGATTCAAGCGATCTCTTCAAGTTGACCTGCTTCTGAAGGAAAGTCGCTACTGAGCTCAAAACACACACCTGGATATCTGGGCTACTATCATAACAACGCAAGTCGCCGCAGCAAGTGTGAAACGCATAATATAAGAAAGCTACCGTGTTTGTGTACGTGTATGGTTTCTGCCTGTTTAGCAAAAGGACTGTGCAAATGGACTGACTTACATCGTTGCCGCCGCTGTGCCTCCGTGTGATGATGGCATCTACGCGCTCTGCACGACTTCGGCGATAGATTCCGCAATGTAGTCGACGTTCTTCGAGGTCACACCCGCCATACTAATGCGGCCATCCTTGGTCAAATAGATATGGTGCTTTTCGATCATGCGCACGACCTGCGCCTCCGTGAGACCAGTGTAGCAGAACATACCGATTTGGTCCGTGATGTGGCACCAGTCCGACTTCTTCACGTTGTTTTGCTTCTCGATGGCTTCGATCTTGCTGCGGAGCGACGTGCGCATCGAGATGATGCGGTCAGCCATGCCCTTGCATTCGCTGTACCACTGCTTCTTCAGGGCCGGGTCCGACAGAATCGTGGACACGATGAGCGAGCCGTGAATCGGTGGGTTCGAGTACATTGGACGGATCAAGATCTTCAACTGCGACTCCACACGTTGCGCTTCTTCTTCATCCTTGGTGACGACACTGAGGGCACCAACACGTTCACCGTAGAGACCGAAGTTCTTGGCGTACGATTGCGACAATATGATCTTGTGGCCTTCCTTGACAAACTGTTGAATCATTCACATACCGCAATTACAACAATGTCAGTGCAACATGAACAGATATCACCAATGCCCAGATATCTTTCGTGCGTATACGTACGTGACGGATGGCCGCGGCATCACGGCTAGCGTCACCCGACGCGAAGCCCTGGTACGCGCAGTCGAAGAACGCGATGTGGTTCTTGCTCTTCATCACATCCGAGATCTCCTGCCATTGCTCGAACGTTGGGTCGACACCCGTTGGGTTGTGCGCACACGCATGAAGCAAGAACACCGAGCGCTCTGGGGCACCCTTGAGGTCGCTGATGAGACCCGAAAAGTCCAATCCGCGCGACGCTGGCTCGTAGTACGTGTACTTGCGCACTTCCATGCCCGCATCCTTCATGATGGGGATGTGGTTGCCCCACGTTGGGTTTGGCATGTAGATCGGCGTGCCCTTGCCCAAAAACTTGGCAAAGAACTCGCCGGCAAGACGCACGCCACCAGTACCCGAGATGGTCTGCACACCCGTCACGCGCTTCTCCTGGAGCGCCTTGCTGTCGTCGCCGTACGCGAACTTGAGCGAGAGGTCCACAAAGTCCTTCATGCCGGCGATACCAGCGTACTCCTTGTTCTTGCCCGCGGCCATGATGCGCTGTTCCGCTTCCAGCACGGATGGTAACACGTATGGCTATTCGAAAAAGAAAAAAAAACACACATATCAGTACTTGAACATTCCAGCAAAGCACCATCCATTTGCCGCCGTACCTTGCTGTTATCGTCACGGTACGCGCCGACGCCAAGCGACACCTTGCGAGGATCAGGGTCCTACGTATGATAACATTATCCAATACAAAAAAAAGTCAACAACCACCCACCCACAGACTGATACTACGCGCGCAACGCACCTTGTTGAAGCGCTCAGTGAGGCCGAGGATCGGGTCGGCGGGGCCCATGGGCACGCTGCCAAGCCAGTGGCCGGAGGCGGAGGCGCTGAACTGGCGCGCCTGCAGGCGCAGCTGTCTGGCGAGCATCATTGTGAGAGAGCGGAGGGCGGGGCGGGTGCTGCTTGGAGTCGCTTTTCGCAAGTGTGGGCGCGGTGTGACCAGACAAACCGCCCTCACCCCTGCATGCGCAACTCACTCACGACATAAACCGGCCAGGATCGGGCTGTGTGGGGATCTCGCAGTCTTCAAGTTGCAAACTGTTTTAAACAAACCAGAGAGCTTGAGAGGTGGCGGCGTGCGAGCAAGTGACTGATTAAAACATGTGGTTGCTCGAATGGGGGCAATGCAAAGCGCGCTGTTGCTGGGTGTTGGTGGATGAAGACAGCAGCGGAATGAGCTTGTGGTGGCGCGCGTTGTGTGGTGGCGACGCACGTGCGCGCCCATGGCCGGACGCCTCTGCTGTGTCTGCATGTCGTCTGTTTGATTACCCCGCACCTGAGCACTTGGTCTGTTTTTGTTTGTTCGTTTTTTGTTTTTTCTCACCGTCGACGTGGGGGGTTCACCATTGGACTTTGCGCTTTCCCAGTCCTTGTGTGCCATCCCGTGCGTTTGGCGCCGATTGAAGTCGTGGACTTCAACCAGATTCCCACCATCGGTCGATGGCTGCCACCCATACGCCCACCATCCATTAATCGCGTTGCGGCGGTACCGCAATGTCTGCTTGTCTGGCTCATGGCGGTGACGCGAGGCGCTCCGCGTGAACCTGTCATAGCGGCCACGCAAAGACGCGCAAACAAGTGGAAAAAAGTGGCCGAAGATGCACGGAATGGTGCTGTCTGTGGCCGAAAGACAGTGGACCAAGTCAAGTGTGTGTGTGTGGCTGTTTCTCGTGGACGCCTGTGGACGCGAAACGTGTCACAACAGGACTCGTAGACGATGCAGGCGTTGCTCTGCTTTGGAGCTCGCCATCCCTTCGCGCACATTCCAAAGGAACCAGTCGAGTGACGGCTGCAGTAGGTTGGCGCTGTGGTTCTCTCGCCTCTGTCAGCACACCGTCTCGCTGCGATCAGCGCCAGCGAATACGGCAGAGTCTCGCGGATGCCGCTCGCATCGCGATGGAGCGCAACTCCCCATTGCCCACGTATCTGCTCACAACCAAGCAGCAGGAAGCTCAAACTGGGCACTTGGACCACCGCATATTTGAGGTTGTGGTCCCTTGAACACCACAACCTACAGTCGATACTAGCACAACGAGTTTCGTGATGCTTCATGTCTTCAACACACACCAATGTAGCCAAAGCACGCTTCTGCGCACGCGCACGTCTCCAACTCGTCGTTCATGAGACTGTTTTCCATTTCTAGAAGCCTCGGATTTCCTTGTGAATCTCGTTCAGTATCTTCGACCATCGCTGCTGCTGTCCACAGCAGCGCAGAGGCCTCCGAACGTGTCCACTTGGCGCTGCTGCAAGTCGCGGATACCGGCGTCTTATCGCCATCGGCGCTATTAATAGGCGCTGGAGCTGTTGCGCGCGCAAGCGCCACCTACAAGCTCATGATGTGGCGAAAAGAAAAGAAAAACAGCAAATGACGATTAAAATGACTTCCAGGTAGTCAATACAGCTACCAGTTGGCGTGTGTTCGTTCACGCGACCTACCAGTCACATGCCAGCGACCAAGTGCGCAAACACTCTGGGGCGGACACTGTTGGTGCAACATGACAAAAGTGGACGTGCCCCCTCTCCCCGCTCCGTCCCATCCCCCATCAAACCATTTCAGTAGGAGGATCCGACAAAAACGGGCACCAATTGCGAATCAAACCACGAAGTGGACGGAAGCAGCGACGCGGAAACGCATCAATTCCGAAGACGCAGCCTCAGAACGGCAACGACGCAGCTCTGGACGCCCGAAAACAGGCTCCACAGTGCTGCGAGTACTTGTGGCAAAGAATATGGGCGGTTGCACGGCGTTTGGGTTCGTATTCGCGACGCTATGGGCCGTGGAACGATGGGATCCGCATTTGGAACACGCGTTCCTCGTCGTGGAGGGTATTTATTTTGAAAACCACCCTTTCTGAAAACTAATCCAAGGCAAAAATTGCGACTGACTCTATTTTGCGCGAATCGTAATGGTCGACGACGCTGATTGGCGTAAAAGCGCGCATACAAACTTTTCGCTCTGAGTTCGCGCGCACGGCGCTGATTGGCGGATTTGTTTGCAATTGCAAAAATTTGAATTGCAAATTTCTGGCGCTAAAAGCTATAGGTGCAGACCATAAATTACTTCGCGGCCCCTAAAAGTTCAACTGTGGTTTTCCGG
>JAADVP010000669.1:0-16427 GCA_023335675.1 Globisporangium solare | reverse complement strand
GCAGCTCTGCTCGACAATGATATCGGTGCCACACCGTCAAAACTTAGAAACACCTCACTGTCAGCAGTGTTGATGAGACTCAGGAATTCTTAAACTGTATGTAGATCATAAGTTAAATAGAATTACCTTCTCTCTCTCTCTAAAAGGCGCTGGTACGTTGCATGTAGCACTAAATGCTTCATGCTTGCGAATGAGTGCTTATCCGAACTTCTTGATTCGTGGCTTCTGTGTCTCCAAGAAAAAAACTACTGAAGAGCTGCAAGACTCCCAGAAAAGATTCGCTGGTCAAGCGCAGGAGTTGGAGCTGCAAAAGGCCCAACTCACCAACTTGCAAGAAGATCAAAAGCGGCTGACGATGATGCTGTTCGAGAAAACGAAGGCGTGGGAAAAGGAAATCAGTGCAAACGACAAGGTTCATGAGGGCATTTAGATCAGAGGCTTTCTGGTCTGGTGTATGAACGTCAGGAGATCGTTGACGCTGCTGTCGATCTTCTTTGTTGTAGTGCAACCTGAAACTAGCAACTCTCAAGGCCAATATGTTGTCGATGACAGCTTCGCGTGACTCTCTTCATGCTAAGGTGAGGAAGCACCTTCGTTGGATGACATAAGTCGATGACTAACAAAATCTCTCTGCTCGCGTGTGTCCGTGGTATTTCTGCTTGCATACATAAACCAGCTGCGAGATATTGAAGAGCTCGCGGAATTCCGCCGTCGAACCAATCGAAGTGTCGAGATTTCGGCAGTGCCCGAGGTTACGGAGTCCGACATGCAGACAGATCGGTGGAAACCTCATGGCTTGATTCTTCGGCAGCGAAATGGGCCGGACCGAATGCCGCAGCGGTTCTTGGGCAGGCATCCGTCATGATTGCGTGTCCTGAGCTCAGCAAGCTGCCTTCTCTGCGGGCCTCAACTTCATCCTCGTCGTTGTTGCTTTCTATGAATCAAGAGCTTGGAAGTGCGAGCAACTGTCCAGTTGCGACAGCATTTGGAAGCGGGCATCCCGCATTCATGGAGGCAGAGGAGCATCGGCGCAATTTTCTCGAGCTGAATGTGTATCCGTCTGCAAAGTCAGGCGGCCGTCAGATTAAAACGAGTCAGGGGAGCACAAGACCAAAGGTACTCTCAAAGCTGTACCTGTCATCGGACGGGATCTCGCAGAAGTACATCTCGCCATCTCCGCGGCAGGCATTCCAGGATGCAGCGTCGTCGCCTTCTACTCTGTTCCAGGACGTGCAACAACGCGCGAGGCCGTCCATTTCGCTAAACTAAAGTGCATGAACGGGGATCGGTTGTTTGTTATTCTTCGCTCGGTGCGGGTTCATGAGAACATTTGACTGCATGCCAAAAGACTCGACGACCAACCGTTATCTATCAAAAGCTATGCAACACGCACGACACAAATGAGAGGCAACAATTGGGTCGAAGCACTAAGCGTGAGGGAAAGTCTTCTCGATGAATCGAACTCCCTCGACTTCCAGGCGCGCCAATGCTGGAATGTAAATGTCCGGCGTAGTTGGCGTCAAGACACCACGACTCTGCACAGCATCCTGCAGAATCATCTGCACACCGATGGCTGCTGTCACACCAACTGTCTTCGCCATGACGGTGTCTCCCTTTTCGGATCCATAGCCGACATAGGTCGACGTTCGCGTTTCCTTTTTGCCGTTGGCGTATTCAATTCCAAACTCGTGGTGCATGATCGCCATATCCCGCTCACCAGGCTGATAAGCCAGCTTCTCCATCAACAGAGTGCAAAACGTGTCAATCACCGAGCCTGAGTTAATCAGCGGCGTCGATGCATCGTACACTCCAAGCCAGTGCAAGAACTGTTGCGCGTCTGATTGAAGCTTCACATTCGACGTCTTCGAAAGTTGCTGGATCAATTCTGGCCAGGTGGATGGGATCTTCGTCGAAGGGTCCGTGTCGAAGAGGCCAAAGTTGCGAAGCTGGAACAGAATGTCACAGGTACCAGCGTATCGAAGCGTTCCACGGAAAATGGTGTGGGCGTCAGGGATGCCATAGATATCGGCATACGGAAGCGAGTCACGGTTTGGGATCTGCTCGATTGCGAAAGCTGGAAGGAAGTTTACCTTCTCATTGCTCTTCAGCAAGTCCACTCCTGGAACATTAACAATCTTGCCGTTTTTGCGGTATTGAGCAGCATTGAGAGCAGCAGTCAGGACACCTCGAGGGCTCCAGCTGAACTTGTATGCGATCGGATTGTCCGCAGCCTCAGGAGCTGGAAGACCACCGCACACCGATGAGAACGACACGATCTTTCCGTCGTGGGACTTCACCTCATCGATCACTTTCATTGCGCTCATGTGATCCATGCCAGGGTCAAGACCAAGCTCGCAGAGGATCGGAATGCCAGCATTCTTCGCTTGCTCGTTCAGCTTCCTCATTTCTGGAGAAATGTAACTCGCTGTCACCAGGGGAGTGCGATGCTGAATGCACAACTGCGCGACATCAGTGTGCATAGTAGCTGGCAGCAAAGACACCACGCAGTCAGCATCCGCACACAATTTCTCAAGATTCTTCTTGTCGCGAACGACATCAACCGTCTCTGGTTTGATGTTTGGACGGGAGAGCTTGCGCAGAATTCGGTTCGCTTCGCCTTCCAATCCGGACACGACGTGGACATCATTTCCAGCCTCGCGCGAGAGATACTCTACAAGAGGAGCTGCAACAAGTCCAGCTCCCAAGCAAACCACCTTGCGCTTTTCGTGAGAGGTGACCGTGACATTAGAAATTGGCGTGCGGCCTGCTGCTTCCTTGCGAGTCTTCGAGTAGTTCAGTCCACAGAAGTCAGGAAGCTCAGTGACTGTAGCACCTGCGCCTGCAGTCAACTCGGACAGCGCTTTGACCTTACCGATAATCATGTTCAATTGCTCGCGGTCTTCCATGCTGACTTGAATAATCGCACTCGAGGTGCTTTCGCTGGAAGAGTTGACGAAGTTTGGTCGAACCTGGCAGTCAACCAAATGGAACTGGCCGTTGTGCTCTTCAATCACGTTGAGGACTTGGTTGATGAGACCCGTGTCGAAGAGGTGGCCGTCAAGGCGCAAACATGTGCTTCCTGCGAGCTTTTCTTTTTCGACAATGTAGGCAGTGTTCTTGCTTCGCTCACGCTCAGCGCGCATACGGTGGATGTACCGAAACTGAGGAGCCAAAACACCGTTGTTAGCGATGCAAGCACCCATAAGTTCCTTTGGAAGCTCTGATTGGGATTTCAATGGAACGCGCGCGTCCGTGCCCGAGAGAACCTTGACGTATTCAAGCAGCTTATCGCCGAATTGTTGGCTTGATTCACGAGCAAGCTCACTTGGCAAGATATCGACGGACATCATCATCACACCATCCCCATCGAGATCATCCTTCATCTTCTTCTCGTTCAGATCGTACAACGCAAACGGGCGTTCAATCTCGGTTGAGTATTCCAGGAACTCCATACTTCCTCCGATGTCGCAAGAGATGTCAGCGATCCCAATCAGCTTCTTGTTGCCGCTCTTGCGCAAGTCTTCCAGTTGCTGACGGGTGATCAACCTCGGGAATCGATCGTCCCAGTACATGCAGTTGACAATCATCGATGCATGCGGAGCAATTGTTTCGTGAAAGATGCCTTCGTACAAGTGTGGGTTTTGGTAGTAATCATCGCGCGATTGCGTGTGATTTGGATCGATGGGTCGTACCATGTAGTCGTCTTGTACGACCGTTCCGTACAAGGCGCGGTTGTCGCGTGGGAGGTTCGCAAGCTCCGACGGGTCTACCATTTGATGCGGCATCAACTTGAAGATCTCTTGCGCACCCTTTGACACATTCCCGTTGCCCGTGAACACAAAAGTCATCGGTGCAAGATCCGAAGGCAGACCGTCAGCCTTGATCTTCTTACCAGCGTGCTCAACTGCTTCTTTAGCGCGCTCCAAGTCGGTGTACATGTACGCTGAGCCGACGTTCACAAAGGGTGTCGAGTAGCCAACATTGATCAAGCGCTCTCCGATACCTCGGAAGCCCGCGATCATCCCGGCGCGCCCAGCATTTCCGCCGAACGCAATCAATCGCTTGCCATTCCGTTCTCCTTGCTCCGTGATGCATTCATAGTCAATCAGCATGATCTTTTTCTGGAGCACCGTGTCGAGCAGCTCCATATTTTCCTGCTGCGCCTTGATCGTGTGGCTGAAGAACATGTACGTCTTCTCCGCGAGCAGCTCCTGCGTGGGCACCTGCTTGACGCCGACGATCACATTCGCTGGCGAGAGGTCTTCGGTGACCTGCGCGCCCGCGCGCGCGTACTGGTCGTCGGAGAAGATGCGCGAGTGGGACGGCTGGATGAGCACCTGGACGCCGTTCTGCACGAGCTGCTTCACGTGCGCGGGGGTGAGCGGCGCGCGGCGCTCCCACTTGTTGTACACCTCGCGCACGATGCCGACGGACTTGCGCGCATTCGATCCGCTCATGTTGACGAAGCGCTTGCCTGGACGAGTGCGGATACGAGCGCACTGAATGCGGAATGGCGCCAAGAGCAGGACAGAGTTGAACTCATGGAGCAGCCACCTTTCTTGCACCCCTCAATGCGCAACAACGAGTTTGATTTGCTGAAAATAGTGTAATCAGGTGCATACGATTGACTGATATTTGAGAAGATACGCTACAACGAAGGCGGTGATTCGTGGATATTGGGAGATACACTGCCGTGCAGGAGATGAGCATTGAAGTTGCCGCTACAGGGTGATTAGAAGCGCGCAGCGCTTACGGAAATCTGTAGACGTGAAGACCAGAGACCGGTTCCAGTGAACCGCGGACCGCGATCAACGTGACGCGACACTGGTCACCACCATGCAGACGAATAGGGGAGACATAATATCGACAAAACACGGTACAAATAGCAGTCAATCTGTGCTCAAGGCGCTTCACTTTCCTATTGATGTGCCACTTTAGGGTTCACAGAGTGATTGCTGAGCTGGTTGGGCATGACAAGCAAACATTCCTATGGATGGAAGTGACGCAGCGCCACTGGCAGCAGCTGCGGGTGCACGCGCGCCGCCAGTGAGCGCAACGTACTTCAGCTTCAAGGACTACCTGTCGGAAGAAGACGCGGCGCAGTTCTTCGAGTTGCCGCACAGCGCCCAAGTCGAGAAAGTGGCGCAGTACCTCGACTTTCTGAGCAACCAACCCGCCGCAGCTCAGTTCACGACGTCCTCGAAAGCGTCGATCAGTTTCGCGCATTCACGAGATGCCAGCGGAAATGCACTCGAGTGGCGGAAAAGCAACGCCGACGCGCTTGGTGACGACGAGTCTGTGGCCGTTGACTCGTCGATCTTGAACGCACTGCTCATGGGTCGGACGAGAAGTGGCTTTGGCGCATTCGGCACGGAGGAAGGGTTTCTGCCACAAAAGAAGCTCAGCCTTGCAGTCGCGAACATTGTCGAGGAAATTGGCCACGAATACATCGTCGAGCGCAACAAGAAAGGCGAGATCCGACCGCCCGTGCTCAATAGCCGCAGCTTTTTCTTCTACTGGTGCCATGCCGAGAAGCAAAAGATTCTGGATATTCGGCAAAAGCTCAGCAGGTTCGGTGCCCATCGCGACGATCCGTCGTGTGCCAGGTTACGGCGAACGTACTGGAGTAGAGTTGTCGTCGTCG
The DNA here is from genome assembly GCA_023335675.1 of Globisporangium solare. NCBI lineage: Eukaryota > Oomycota > Peronosporomycetes > Pythiales > Pythiaceae > Globisporangium > Globisporangium solare. The sequence goes on along the minus strand of JAADVP010000669.1, from coordinate 10,783 downwards.
TGGATCGCGCCATGTGTCTCGACTGCATTCAGTTTGCGACGTGCTTTGCCCGCAGTGAACGTATTCATTTGCTTGTAGAAGACCCGGAGATGCTGCGCATTTTCCCTCCAGACAAAGCAGACCGCGTTGAAACGGTGTCGCGAAAGTAGATGGCGTGTCTTCATCAGTTGAAATCGCACACACTGATTGCGAAAGCGAGGAACCTCAATTTACTCTCAATGAGCACGCAGGCAAACATATTTATCTCAATGCATTAGGTTAATTTCAGCGAATGGAGGAAAGTAGGGAGAAGCAATCAGTTGATAGCGCACCACTTTGCGCTGTGTCCAAAGCGCTCACTCAATGAGAGCACTAACGCGATCGTGGTGGACGAGTCGCTTTCCTTATAATCCTCTGCAAATTCGTTATGGACACGGAAAGCAGGTGCTCAAATCAACTCAATACTGTGACTGCGTGTTTTACCAGCTTGAGAGCGCTTGTTATAAGCGTCAGACGTACTACAAACGCAAAGAGATTCACAAAAAAAAGAGAGGCTTTACGACTTGAGCTGACGTTCAGAAGCATGGGGCTACCTCTGTCAAAGTCACTTGGTTGCAATAGTAACGTGCCCGACAAACTCAAATGTGACCGGATACGCCACTTTTCCTAGTTCATCAACGCTGGCAGGGCGCTCAAGGCCGTTTGGAAACCCACCCTGCTGCAGCACGCTCTTGTACAGCACGTCTTCGAGAACCTCGCGACCGGTGATCGCTACAAAACCAGACGATCCAGGATTGTCCAGCATCGATTTCACAAATTGAGAAGGTGTTTCCATAATCACGCTGTGCTGCGTGCGGTACATCTCCACCTTCGCGAAACCGGCAGCGCGGAGCTCCGCCGCCACTTGGTCAGACGTCGTGCCGACTTTCGATGAAGGTAGAATCAAAGGTGGCGTTTTGCCCTCGCCATCTTTGGCGACCTGAGCTTCATGCGCAATCTCGGCAAACATGTCAACCCAGGTCATGTTCGTGCTCTTGGCATCCCAAGCTGTCGCGAACAGAACACCGCCTTCTTTCAGCACACGCGCAGCCGAAGACCACGCCTTGACGCGGTCAGGAAAAATTGACATGCCAAAGTTGGACCCGATCACGTCCACCGAGTGGTCCTCCAGTTTGTCGAGAAGCTGTCCGTCCATCTGTATGGTCTTGATGCTGTCGCGGAACTGCGCGTACCGCTGACTGTGGTTGAGCTTCCCCTCGAGAATATCCAGCATGCCATCGGCTAGGTCCGTGGCAATGATGTTGGTGTTTGCAGCGTCGGGTGGCGAGCCCGCAAAGTATTTCTCCGCAAACGCGAGCGCGAGCGCGCCGGGGCCACACCCGACATCGACAAACGTCGTTGGCGTGTCCTGCGACACGATATCGATGATTTTGGTGTGCGCGAGGAGCAGCGCATCGTTGGCCCATTGCGTCGTGATGGCGCCAGCGAACCGCTCGTAGTCGGTGCTTCTTTTAGACCAGCCCTCGTTCGTGAATGTCTTGCTGGCGGTGTTCGACATGGTAGTGAGTGAGACGGGGCCGTTTGGCTTGGCTTACTTGGCTTGATTGGGCTCTGACTGATATGGGAGCTTGGATGCGATTCGGACAATGACCAACTCGGACAGAAACGATCCCATTGAGGCTCGAAGAGTGCAGGTCATTGTGTTGCAATCTTTGCAAATGAGACCGTTTACTGTAGGACTAGGGCAATCAACGGATCTGAGCATCATTCTACTCGCTGGGTCGTGCAGAGTCTGGGCCAGACCCGCATTCCTCGGCACACAGAGCTGATGGATTGAACAATTGGTTCTGCGATATATTTCTGCCTCAAGGCAGGTCGAAGGGAAAACGACAGTCAGACAGGCCATCAATCCCATCAAGTAGATGCGGTAATCGAAGAGGTTCGTCTGAATATATATACCTTCGCTTTGTGCGGTGCCGTGATACTGATAACACGAGCTCTCGTTGCCTACTGTTCGTGCCGATTTGGGGAGGGCTTTCGCTCAGAAGCTGCTCGTCGTACTAATGAAGTATACAATCTGCTACCTTGGTCTCTCCCAGGATTCCTGACGACGTTTACGAATGAGAATTCGACCAACCGAGTCACTCACTGTTGAATCGATCACGGTTAGAATGCCTAGTCTCCACTCCACACACAGTTATGTTCGTAGACGTTGGGAGGTACCCGCATTCGTGTTTGCAGATAAGCGCTTGGCGTGTGGAGGTATGCCCGTCACTACCACACTCACTGAAATATCAACAGGCACACGGGAACGTCGAAATCCGCTACTTTATCTTCCCTGTGAAGGCGCTTGCCCACGATGTCCAAGTAATAATGTTGCGTGGCGATACCAACAATGTTCAGCCGCAACTGCGGCTCTCCATCATTGTCAGTAGGTGAAATATCGGCATGCGTCGTTTGCACTCACCACCTTGAGCAAATCTGCGACGTTGTCGTAGACATATTGGACATTCCAAGGGAAACTGCTCGTCTCACCAAGTACGTTGACCTCGAGTGTCTAGAAGAGGAAGCACTGTACGCATGCGTGCCCCAAGAAGGCAGTTTTGCACTCCAGGGCACAGTCGCAGAGCCTCACCGTGACGAACTTAAAGCGTTTATGCAACCGATCGGGTCTGAATTCGTAGTCGATGTCGTCATTGCGACAAAGTCGATAAGCAACCGATCACATGAGTCTTCGCTGACAGTATTTTCTCTTTTATCTACGGCCAGCATATCCATGTATATAACCCAACCGAACAGTAGTCTCAATGCAACTTACCCTTCCGCGTCTACTTGTTGGCTCGTTACCGACCTCAGGCCTCTTGAAACTACTCCAGTTCCAATGCGATTTGAGTCTCCAGGAGCGCTCCTGCGAGCATCTCGCTTGACAGACCGCGCAGGTGGTCGAGAAACTCGGTGTCGACCTCAACAGACGACGACCGTGGGTCCAGGCCGAGGCGTTGGAAAATCTTCTTGATCTGCCAGTCACGATTCTCGGAAACCTTGGCCGCCGCATTCTCGATCCAAGTGATCAGCTCCGATCGGTCGACGCGGAACTTCCCGTCCACTGGAACCAGCGATTGCGCCACCTTCCAGTTGTCGAATTGTTCCCTGACCTCGTTCTGGATCGGCTTTTTCGCGGCTACGTAGTCACAGACTTGCATCGAGCTCGTCAAACCCGGCGGGATGAAGCCAACAGTGATGCCCAACGCAGACACGTAGTCGAGGATCTTTTGGTTAACATGGCTCGACGCGGTGTCCCAGATCAACCCGATCTGCTTCCGTGGGTACATCCCGACGAGAAACTCGAGGTACATTTTCGCGCTGCGCACATTTACCCAATGTGTCGACTGGAAGCAGACCTCGCAGTGACTGCCACTTGCGATTCTCGCTTCGTACTTTTTCATCAGCGGGTCGACGTCGTTACCATTCGTGCCATGAGCACTCGATATGACGATGAATGGCGGCAACAGCATCGAACTGAAAAGCTCGCACGAGAGCATCACCGTGCATCCTTTCTTGGTATCATCGGTAGTACCAGGAGAACTGTGCTCGCCATCCGTGCTCGTCTGATTAGCGCCAGGCTCCTGCTCATCTTGAGGGTAAAAATTCATAAACATCTCGTCCGCACTGATGAGCACGTCGACATCGCGCATTACGGCGCGAAGCTCCATCGACGTCTTGATCGCAAGCTCGTACCAGTCCGTTGGCACCTTCGGCACCACTTTCCGCGCTTTGACGTTCCAGTTGTTGTTGTCGAGCCGCCGCGAGACCCACTGCGAGAACGGCGCCGCGGTCTTGCCCGCGTCGATGCTCATGCGGGCCTCAAACTCAGACTGCACGTAGTCCATTATCGCGTCATCTCCGGCCTCGGCAGTGTGGCGACGTCCAAACTGTTTGTTCAAGAGCGCGTAGATCTGCGACGTCGTGAGCGGATTCCCAGTCTCCCACGCCATATGCACTTGCTCCATCAAGAATGCTTCCTGCGCAGGGTACTTTGCCACACGACCGGAGCCGATCGACTTGGAGTTGGGCGTGATAGTCACGCGCCGCTTCTTCAGTGTGCTCTGGAATGCACTCGCCGAGCTTCGGTCCGCTGCGCGGGAGCGCTTGGAGCCTGCAATCAAGTACTTATCCGGGATCGCGACCTTAGCGTCTGGGTGCAGCTCCGCAATCTGGAACTGGGCGTGCAGCTCCGATGGGATGAACACCATGGCGTCCTTGACCGTCATGTCCTCGACAAAGGGCACCCATTTCGGGTAAAACTCTTTCTTCGTGAGCCAATTGCGGAACGTGCCTGTGACGATCTCGAACGCATCGCACGTGAGCACGAGGTTTCGGTTGCCGAGTCCTTCGTGGAAGTAGAAGAAGAGCGCGCTCGCCTTCAAGCTCCACGTCGAGGTCTGGAGCTTCCGCTTTTCGTCCGGGTTAGCCGCAGGTGCTGGCCGCTTTGGGAGGATCGCGACCACAGGCAACGCTGGCTTCGCCACTGCGGCACTCTTCGGCGCAGGCGACTTCTCCGGTCGGTCTTTCTCCGTCCTCTTTTCTTTCGGAAGCTTCTTCTCGCGGGCGTCGCTGGCAGGAGGCGGCATCGCCGGAGCAGCGAGGTCAGGTTCAGGCTCGGGAAGTGGAGCTTGCTCACGCTGTGGGAGTATCGCCATTGGAGGCGCAGGTGGAGCACTAGCCACCAACGTCACTGGGGTTGCTGGCACCGGGGTCGCAGGTTGTACCACCGGCACGGGCGGCTTTGAAGGTGTCAATGCGTCCAGTGCCACAGGCAGCGGCCCGGCTCCGGGTGGCAGCACCACGAGCACGTGGATCTCCTTGACCCTGGGCGCGTTGTCGCCCGAAAAGTACTCGCTGAGCGGATACGTCGCGTCCATCTCGTGGCCCTCGAGCAGGAAGCGCGCGGGGTCGGCCGCGGCGCCCTTCTTCATGCGCTTGGCGTCCGGGTCGTCGGCCGGCAGCCACTTGCGCCCGGACGCCGGCACCGCGCTGCCATCGGCCACGGCCACGGCCTCGAAGAGCGCGAGGCCGCTGGCCGGGAACGCGTACTGCTGCTCGGCGCAGATGAGCTTCTTGAGGGTGCCGACGCTCTCGTCCGCGTCGATGGCCACGGGCACGACGCTCCCGGCGCCGACCACGAGCGCTGCGAGCTTGAGCAGCATCGCCGACTTCACGTAAAGAATGCGACGTGAACGGGCAGCAGCAAAAAAGAAAAAAATGGTGTGGACGACAGCAGTTTCAGTGTGACCCGGCACGCGAAAAGCGCGGACTTTGAGCGAGTGCGCGGGGTTGTAGCGTGACAGTTGGTGATTGTCACTGTGCAGAGGTAAGGGAAAGCGAGGGGTTTGAGATGACTTTAGGATACAGTAAACGTACTGAGCTATCATTAGTCGTGCGTATTTAGATGCGCAGTGCGTATTTAGAACAGTTTTCCCTAATTTAGCGACCACTGCAGATATTATCAAGTCATGCGGACCTATAAAATAAAGAACTGATGAGGGCGGTTTTTGCCAAAATATTATTACCAAAATGAGGTACCAGACGCAGACACTGTAATGATGCCCAGATCGCCGCCCTCTTATAACTCGCGCGAGGGAAGTTTTTATGCTACTGCTGCAGCATCCGCAGCGCGTAGTGGATCTCAACGCCCGACGGCCGGTCGTCCGGGTGGAACTGGAGACACCGCTGGGCGAGTTCGCGCACGCTCGCTGGACACGACGGCGTCAGAGACGGCGTCAACTTGCCCGCGCTCACCATCATCGCGATTCTCGTGTTCGTGAGCGGCTCGGGGCCGGCCATTTCCGGCGCGTACGGCGCCACGCACGTGTCCAACTCGACGAGAAGCACGCCGAAGGAATAGATATCAGCTCTCTCGGTGTACCGCTCGCCCTGCAGGATCTCAGGCGCGATCCACGCCACGGTCCCGACCTCGCCCGTCATGGTCTCATCGAGCGTGATCTCTCGACTGATCCCAAAGTCGCTCAGCTTGGCAACGCCGTCGTTGCCCAGCAGCACGTTCTTTGCCTTGAGGTCGCGATGGATGATCGGATTCGAGAACGAGTGCAGGTACACGAGCGCCTCGATCACGTCGAGCGCCACGAAGTTCTTGCTTTTCAAATACTGCGACGACTCGAACCAGTCCTCTGCGTGGGGCTCGCAGTGGCCGCGCAGTGTCGACCAGAGATCCCCTCCACTCATATACTCGATGATCGCTGCGACATCGAGCAAGTTGCTCCATGCAATGCCGATGAACGACACGATCTTGGGGTGCTCCAGCGTCGAGCACAGTCGGATCTCATCCATGAAGCTCTTGAGCGCATGCATGTTCTTGGCTTTCTCCAGCAGCATCTGCTTCACAGCGACGTCGTGGCCGCGGTACGTCGCCAAGTGAATGACACCGAAGCCGCCGCTGGCGAGCCAGTCGACGACCACGATCTCCGATTGCGAGATGCGATACGGGATCAGCGTCTCGTCATTTCGAACGTCGTTGCTCAGGTACTCCTGCGACAGCAGCTCGATCGAGTTGATGGAATCGAACAACCGGCTCGACGACGTGGCGCCAAACGAGAACAGCTTCTTGCTGCGTCGGCTCTTCCTCTTCGTGGGGTGCTTCGGAGCATAGTACACGCGATACATGATGAATGCGACAACCAGGAGCAGGAAGCCGCCACCACCACACGTCAACCCGGTTGCCAACGCTACGCAGAAATTTGCGTCGCCAATGCAGAAACGCGTGAGAAGCAAAAACGAAAGTGAAAGAAAGGGAAATGAGGCGTACCATGGCCCTCCTCCGTGCTGGATCCGTTGCGGTACTTTTCATCAAATCGCGCATCTTCAAATGGCCGCATCGCATACAAGGAGACGAAGGTTTAGCATTTTTTGAGACGAGCCTGCCAACGGCGCCTTGCTTTTTGGTCGTACCTGACACCACGCACAGGTCAACTCCGAACTTTGAGACCGACACTCTCGTCGCCTTGGAGTCGCTGCACGATGGCTGCTGCACGATCGCGTCGAAACCGGTCAGCACCTGCTCAAAGATCACTTGGTCCGACGCACGGATCTCAAACTCCTGGATCCGGTTGTCGGTCAGATTCCTGGCAAAGGCGCACCATCCTGTCAGTTAGAAGGGAAAAACCACGCGCTCAGCACGAAGGATATGGTAAAGAGAGCGTACAGTGTCTTCAGCGCGATCGGGAATTTGACTCCTCGGATCGTGTCGATCCCGCATGCTGTGCAAGATCTAATAGCACAAATGCACCAACTTAGCGCATGGCAAAAGAACATGAGACGGCTAGGTGCAGGACGTACAAGGTCTGAATGGAATCAGGGAACGTCAGGTTCTCGAGATCCGAGATCGCGACAGTGTTCCCATCGACGAAGCTAAGCACAGCAACAGCCCACACATATGTCATTAGCGCCCATAGTCATAAGCACGAGGCGCAGAAAAGAACTATCTTCAAATGTCAACGTACAGCTCTTTGACGCTTGCTGGGAGCGTAAAGTTCAAGTCCTCAAACGAATTACCGCCAAGAAACCTGTTTCAGAGACGACACCCGTCAATACCACAACAACATCTTCCAGCACTCCAAAGCGTGCGGTTGGTTTGCCGAGCGCTCAGCAATGGGAAGGCACGTACAAGTGCTCCACCGTGTCGGGCACGACGATATCCTGCAATGTCGTGTATCCACTGCCCGATAAGTAGCTGCAACCACAGATTGTTTTTTTGCATTATTATAAGTCGCATTGCGGCAAAGATCAGGGCGGGAGTAGCAGCAAACACAATCCACGTACAGATAGATCACCGAGCTCGGGATCTTTCCTGCCGCAATCGTTGTCAGCGGCGGGTTGCTCGAAATGTCTCTGCAAATAATGATAAACACACACAAGCAAAATCAGAACCAGAGCAGAGCATACGACCAGCGCATACGTAAAGCTCTACACAACGCACAGCTCGTTGATAGGAGAATCGAACCCGAAGGCATCGAGACTCTCGATCCCATTCCACGCCAAGATCCTGCGTCCAAAAGCATCGCAAGCGTGAGGAGTGCACCAGCACGTTTAAAAACGAGTGGAAGCCGCAAACGCTCACGCACACATGGATGAGGTCCGAGTAGCCTGAAAAGTTCGCAGCTGTGATGGCGTTCGAGTCCAGATACCTGCGCGAATTGTACAACAGTGACAGCACGTGTGCGTTGATTAGCATGGGATCGCGTCAAGCACAGTTGCACAGTGCTGCTTCGACGCACAATCGCCCGCTGGCGAGCGGCACGCTCTCGACGACTTGGATCTCGAGCTCGCTGGCGAAGAGCGCGAGCGCGCCGTCCTCCACGGCGAGCGACAGCGACCGCGCCGTGCAGTTCGGGTACAGCACGACCGCGTCGTTGTTGGCGCTCTGCGGGGACCGGAAGAGCGTCACGGCGGCCGGCGCGTCGCGATCGACCGCGTCGCAGCGCGTCGTGTTGGCTGTCGTCGTCGCGTTCTGCGCCGCCACGGCCGCTGCGCTGTTGCAAAGGAGCGCCAGCAGCAGCAGTGACGTCACGCGCGCACTCCGCCGCATGCTGTCGGGACCTGTGAACTTGGCGACTGAGCGTGTCTGTCTGCCATTCAGCGCCGGCCGGTCGCGTTCCGCGAGTCATGTGACGCCTGCGAGTGTTTTGTCAATCGTGATGTCCGGATTTAGCGGATCGGATTGGTGGATAATGGAGATAGTGCGTTTTGATTGGTTGTTTTGGACTTGAGTAGGGGTCCGGAGGTGTACACGCCATCGAAATTCGAATGGTATACAGCTGGTCCTCCCTTGTACTAGGAGGATTGTGTTATTTTGTGAACCTGCATAAATGAGTTCTGGGTATGCTCCACATTTGTAGCGTAGCACGTTTGATTAATGCCTGAATAGTCAATTTTCCATACCACTCATATCAGATAACCTTCAACTATCGATATATATCTACTTATTCCTCACTGTTCTGCCCTTTTCAAATCACAGGACCAACATGGACCCACTGTACGCGTTTATGGTCTGTGCGCATCACAGCCGCGCATCATCAGCTCATCCGCAGCACCTACATTTCCGCGAGCGCTCTCGGCATTCAGAGCGAGATGCTGCAGCAAGCGCTGTGCTCCTGAGATTCCACCCTGCTGCTGCGTGTGCACAGTGTGCACCTCTCACTGTATGAACAAGGACAACGCGGCACTGCGCCGCACCGCAGCCCCATCTCCGTCTCCCCCCGCAAACGTCATGCGATCCACTTGACTCAAGTCGTGTGCGCACTCTCTGGACCTCGGCGTCGACTCACCGCTGTAGCGCCACATTGCTCTGGTGCTGGCATTCGACCTCGTGCGCGAAAAGCGCCAGATTGTGCTCCTGTGCGCGCGAAAAAGAAAGAAAGGAAAAAAAAAGCTACAACGCACCATGTGAGACCCACAATCGCTGGCAGAACGGCTTGCAGACCAGTGCACTCGACCCGCGTTCTCAGCGCTGCTTCGGTGCCCGCTAAGCGAGCGCGCAAGCTCTCGATCTGCTCGCGTTCTTGGGCGTGCGCTGCTTGAATCGCGACGAGGCTCGTAGCCCGTGCGGCAGCGTCTTCTTGCGCGAGAAGACTCCATTCTCGCTCTTCACGTGTTTGGCGCTCAAAGTTATCAACTTCAGCAGCACGGGCCGCAGGAGATCGCTCCATGGCGGCAAGCGCGACTTGCTGACCGTAGAGGCGCTCTTGCTCCGCAGCTACCTGAACAACAACAACTCGTGAGGTGAACACACGAGGAGCAGCAATATTGGACAATAAACAGCACCATGGTCATCGCCACGTTTACCTTTTCTCGCGCCAGTTCCCCCTGCGCCTGCTGCGCGGCCACGTCTCGCAGTCTCAGCCTCTCCTTCTGCTCGAGAGCACGCGCGAGATCGTTCAGCTCCGCCTCCTTCTCACGGAGCACGCGCTCTTTCACGTCCAGCTGCGCGTCCGTCCAGTACACACACAGGGACCAGTCAGCCTCGTGCGCGTAAAGAATGGTTGGCTTGCGGTGTTCTACATGTTTCTCTCGCGCTGCAACTCGCTCTCGGCCAAGTTGAATCTCCTGCAACCAACCAGTTTACAAAGCGTCAGCACAAATGCTGCGTCATCGCTCGAGCACCTTACGTGGTCCTGCGCAGCGAGTACTGCTTCGCGCTCCTCATGGTCGCTCTTGTCTTTGCTGTCGCTGTTGCTGCTGTGGATCTGCTCGGGCACGATTGCTGCTGCCACGCCACCGTGGTGGTATGCGAGCGCGTCGTGGAGCCGCGCCTCCAAGCGCATGACTTCCTGGATCCGAGTGTCCAGCTGAGTTTCTTCTCACGGACACGGTCAAGCGATTCCTGCAGCGTGGTCTCCACCCTTCGAGTCGCGCGCTCGCGCTCCTGGAGCTCCTTTTGGTCTTTCACGTACGATGCCTAGGACGTGTGCGTGCATAGCCACCTAAGATTAACTTGAAAAAAAAAAAGCCGAGCTCAACAAGCGCTAACGAGCGAGTACGCACGCGAAGAGCGTTGAGGTGCTGATCGTCTTCCCAGAGCCGCGCCTGGTTCGCTCGAATATCTGCATGCAACCGCACGATCAGCCCTGAAGAAGCGCTCGTCGTGCAACTAGAGAGCGCAGCGTACCCCATCCATTCACCCACCAGATCGCATCGCGTCGTCGTCCGCATCTTCGCTCCTCGCATCGCACTTCCGACCCCCCGTTGCGCTTTGCACATGACCGACCTCTTTCGCCGCGATCACGTGGCT
>JAADVP010000668.1:0-16501 GCA_023335675.1 Globisporangium solare | reverse complement strand
GCCGCCAGGTGAACCGTTTCCCTCGCCTCGACGCCTTTCTGGAAAGAAACCTAGACGAAATGTGGAGTTTCTGTTTTTCACTCGAGCGAAGTGAGAACAAGCGCCGTGGCATTTGCGGGTGTGCGTGCGTGCATCCAGTACTTTGGTCGTCGCCACACGGGGGGCAAGGTGGCTGTAGCAGCAGTGTTCGTTCATCCCAGTTCACCCGAGCAGTTTGATCGAAAAGGAAAAAAAAAGAAGTGAAGCGATGGAGGAAGATTTAAACAACAGTGGGGCGAGCTTCGACGACGTGGAGCGGATTGCGGACGAGTTGGTTCACAACTTCGAGGGTACGTGCTTACTGATTGCCAATGAGCTCGCGTCGAGTTCGGATCCGGCGCTTCTGTTGGAAATTCTAGTCAATATCGGTCAAGATCCAGAGCGGGAGGTAGAGGAGAATGGTGAAGACACGCATCAGCGTCGCTGGCTTCCTGGAGACGTGTTTGATCGATTCGAAGCCGATTTTTTGCCACAAGTTGTCCTGTTGGTGTTGGGGGAAACCGTTTGATCGCGAGTGCGTGGAAACTGTGAATCGTTTTCTACAATTTGTACTCGAACGAGTGAAAAGTCGATTGTCACAGGGTGATCCGTGTCTCTTGCCGTCTCTCATTCGTATCCTGGACGACCAGCGGCAGTTTTATGTGTCCCGCGGTACATTTGGCAAGGACGAAGGAGTAGACCCTTTGGAAGCAGGGCAATTTGCGGGCCGGAACATTGATGTATCGCAGCATTATCTCAAGAACCTTGAGTTTTGGGCAAGATTAGAGAATTTTCGTTGTTCCTGAGCAGTCTGCGTGCTATCTCGATCGACAACGAGACGAGTGAGATTGATACTGTTCTGTCGTTTGAAGCCATCCAGTGTATCTTTCGGACGTTGTATGCTGTGAAAGATCATGTCGTAAGCCATTTCCTGCTGCAGTATTTCCTTCCATTCTGTGAAGCTGCTCGGTTTTTCATGGGAGCGCTTGGTCTGACAGAGTTCCAAAGTTTATCTCGAGAGTCGTTGCTTGAAACCGTCCAAGTCATGGAACTTTTGCTTGTCAAAGTCTTGCAAGCACAGCAGCAAATTGCGCGACGAAACCAGGAGCAGGCAGATATGGCAGATATGGCAGAAATCGAAGGGGAAGATGACGCTGGAGAAAGAGATTCAAGCTGGAGTGGCAGCGACCGGTTTGACCAAAGTGTTCAGCTATTGAGTCTTGACATATATCTGCGTCACTTTCGCAGTATCCCGTTGGAAAAGCGCATTTATAGGCTGACCGAAATCATCGCTGTAATTACCCGTCAATTCAGTGAGCAAGTCCGAGAACAGCATGACCCCACACCGTCCACACTTGTGCGCAAGCTTGCCTATCTGGTGTCTTGGGTACGTGAGAACCGACTCATTGAGGATCTTTTTGGTGAAAAACTCCATGCTGAATTGATCAAGTGCACAGTACCGCTCTTTTAATTTATGTCGGAGTTGGAGTGTTTACCATCTGAGTCGCTTGGCATTATTATGAGTTGCTATAGAGGCTCCCAGAAAGTTGATCAGGTTCCGACGCAGCAATGCCACGAGGCACAGCGAACCACTGTACAAGCTATTTTGGAGGCAATGATGGATTTTATCGATGACCACTTGCTTCGACATTTGTTTTGCCATCTTCAAAGTGCGAGAGTGGTCGATGCCAGCCATTTGACGCTCTTGGTAGCAATTGCTGCCCGAAGTGAGTTAAGCGACGGAAATATTGAAGGTGGAGAGAGCAGACTTCGGGATCAAGTCGTGATCCACTTGTGGGATGTTGTTCGATCTGGAATTGTTTCCGAAGAGCTTGCCGGGCAAACGCTGCAGCGTGTGGAGGACATAATACGAAAAGAAAGAGATCAGCGAATGGGACAGCAGAGATGTGGATGAAGACTTACCAAGTGGCTCAAGCAAGGCGTACCAATTGGTGCATGCACTCTTGCAATCGTGTATTGACAACGCATGCAAGCGGACTCAGACTTTGGTGTCGCTTAAATTCTTTGCTCAACTTGCGCTAATGGTGTCTGACCTGAAGATCCAACTCCCGAACCTGAACTGTCTAGAGAAGAAGTATCTCGCCGACGTGCTGATAGACGAGCTTGCTGAATACAAAAACAAGGTATGGAATAGAATTCAGGAAAACTACCCTGATATGTCTGCAGAAGACCTGCTGGACTACAGTCCTGCTCAGCAAGACGCAGCAGAGCTGATATCGGACCTTGCATCGCATGTGAATGAAGTGAAAGTGCGCCTTCTTGCTCTTCGTGCTGCTTTGATCATCGAAGACCAACAAGCTCGTGTGTCTCGCTCGTGTCCGTCAGTGTCCTTGCCTCAGCTCGATTTGGTGTGGCATCTACTCATCAGGACAGCGTGCACAGCCGATGAAGCCTCTCTGTGCTTTCAATGGATTGAATTCTGCCTGAACACCTCGGGAGCGCTTCCTGAAGAAGACGATCTTGATTGCGATTCATCGCTATTATCGATGGAGTTGATGAAGCACCTTTTGCTCAACAACTTCAGTACTCTCTCCGGAGCCCGTGCAACGCTATCAACGTTGTGTTGCTTTCAAAGTCTTTTTCGTCATGTAAACATCCTGACTGGTGGATTACAGAGTTTTGCTGCTTCAAGAGATGATGGCACATTTCTGCTAGTTACTGGTGATTCAAGTGGGTGTCTGCCAGCCGCCGGTGAAGTCGTAGATCTCGCCAACGACGAGCCACTGATCGGTATGGAGCAGTTATGGTATCTCGCAATTAACAGTGTAAGCTCGACAGTGGCCGAAGAATGCATTACGCTGCTCACAAGCTTCTATCTTGAAATTGTGCCATCACTACGAGGTACTGGCATCTACTTGCAAAAGAAGCTTGAATTTGTTGAGACGTGCATGGGTTTTCTTACTTCAGCCAAATTAGACGTTGGAAAACTTCAATGCCAGCTACCCAACGATCAACGCACGATTGCCGAAGAAGCAAACAAGAACGTAGCCGTCGTAAACAGATGCATTGACCTGCTTCGATATTTCTTAGACGCGTGCGATGGTTTCGCAGAAGATGAATCTGGCTCTGGTGCATTTGACGTACTCCACAGTGTTCATTTGCCTACTTCCGGTGAACTGACGGCAAAAAGAAAGGCCTTCGAGCTCGAGAATCTGGAAGAACGATTACAATACTTGGACATTTATCCGTCGCCAATGAAAGAGATTCCGAGCAGCAACAGCACCGCGGCTGGTTCCGGGTTGGCAGAAACTAGTTTGCTCAGTGTCTCTCGCCGGCCAAGCTGGACATTTCGACAGCAGCATGCACTATTGGATGTGATTCCTGACGACGGTGAATACGATGACCCCGATCAAAATGATGAAAGCGAGCATAATTTGCTGATGAGCGAGGCTCCAGCGCAGATCCAGAGCAGTGAGCTTACTGAGTTCCCTTTACATCCCATTGAGAGCTCCCTATTGCTTATGCAATCAGCAAAATCCAGCATGAAGCCTCCAACAACTCGTGTGCGGCCAACGTTGCACTTGCCGCAGGATGTGTCGCCCCAACGTGGCCCTGATCTGACGTTAGAAGATGTTAGCAAAGCCTTGGAAGAAGCGTCGACCGATGGCGATCAGTTACAAGAAAACGGCATACAAGACGCCACCGATGGCGATCAATTACAAGAAAATGATATGCAAAATGCGACTGCCACAGCGTCGCGGCCGGCATCGTCGAAATCCAAATACAGCCTAATGAGCCAGATTCTTGCAAATGAAGGCACGTATTTTGACACTCTGCTGGAGCTTGTTGATTGGAGCGACGCAACATCCCAGCGAACGTGGGAGCTCATTTGTAGACTGCCAACGAACAACGAGTTACTGCGCAAAATGATCCGTCTGCGTCCGTCGGTCCCTGGAGCAACTGAAGATGCAGTGTGGGAGAGCTTACTGAGTACAACTAATATTCATCGGCTGCTTTACGCGTTGAGGTTGGTGGAAGCGCTGTTGCTGCCACGTGAGAGCTCGCTGGATAAATCAATCGATCGCAACTCGGGTTCCGCACGACGGCAATGGAGAGAGCGATTTGTTCGTCTGGGTGGCGTGAAGCATTTGTATGAGGCTTTTCTCCTGTGGGAGCACGTTCACTTGTCAGCGTTGAGGATGGGGTCTGATAAATTGGTTATTACGAGTTCATTGTCGACATACACCAAGAACCTGACAGCGACCTGTCTTGCCGCCGTTATCCGGACACTTACCTACTTTGTTCAGCTTCATCAGACGCAACTCCCAGAAGGAAAATTTGAAGAAGAAGAGCCTTCCCCATTTGATGTCCGTTTGAAGAAATCCGCACTCCCGTCCTTTATCCAGTCGATTAACCTGATGAGCTTGATTCGACGCGCGGTACATATCACGTTCATCTATGCATCAGGTGGTGCTTGCGGAATCAGTGGAAGTGGGTCAGTACAATCAAATGCCATTCCGGCAATTTCGACCCAGAGCGAAGAAGCGATTCAGTGTGGGCTGCAGCTGTTCACAGTGATCTTAACTCTCGAGCCCCAGCTGCTTGAAAAAGCATTTTACAGCCTAGAAGAAGAAAAAGCGTGCGGCGATGTGAACCAAAACATGACACCACCCTCGGTCTCGCTGTATAGCTGGATCAAAGCGATACTTTACGACTGTCCGTCACGAGCTGCTCGAGCGTCCGCGCTTCAGCATTTGATTGATCTGACCACAGATGGTTCATTGTGTCGGAATAAAAGCGTGTTTACTGAGAAGCTGGTCAAGGTGCTGAGCGATCTAGTGATCAGTACTGACGGTTCATTGGATCCAGAACAGCTATTCAGCATTCTTAACAATCTACTGCGCAACGGCGCAAACAAGTGGCAGATGTCGACTAAGCGATCCGTGCTGCAGTGGCTATCAGCAAACAACCCCTCGAGATTGATAGTCATCCGACTGCACGAGATCGTATCGTTGAGTGCAATCTATACTTCAAGTCACTGTAGCGAGAGCATCATATGTGGGTATTTGGAGCTTCTTCAGTCTCTCGTGTTGCTATATGACGATCAGCGAAAGGCAATCTTGCTTTGCTGCCTAGAAAACGAAGAAGAGTTGGGATCGAGTGGTGAGTGGATGGCGGATTTCTTGATGAAAAAAATGCTCTTTGGAGGTTCTACAAACGTGTCAAGGCCAAATGGAGTCTCTCATTCAACCTCTCCGAAGTACAAAAGTGAAAGAAGGCGAGATCTAGCGGAAAAGTTACTATTCAGTCTAGTCACCCCTCGCCAAAATGCAATGACTCACCCAAATTCCTGCATCCGCTCAGCGATCGACCGTATTCTGAAGTGCCACGACAGCTACCAGAAATCAGTCCTCGCAACCCTGAGTGGCAGAGGGCGTCCTTGGAATTTTTATCCTAAGGAACTGTTGCAAGATATCGAGAACGGGATTGATTGCGCTGGTCTGGAGAATCCCGGGTGCATTTGCTACATGAATGCGCTCGTGCAGCAGCTTTTCATGACTCCGAGTTTTCGCAAAGGACTCTTGCCAGCTTATTGCAGTGCCGAAACCGCTAGTTCTGTTCCCTGGGCGGACGAAGTGGCAGAGCTACAACGACTGTTTGTGCCATTGGCAGTGACAGATTTTAAATCGTTCGATCCGACTCCGTTTGCTCTGTCGCATCACGATCTTGATGGAAATCCAACCGATCTACGTGCTCAAATGGACGCCGACGAATTCTTTTGTTTACTACTGGACCGCATCGACTCAAGTCTTCGTGCGATGCCACCACCAGGGCTACATGCTATAGGCGAAAATGACGTCCAGGATGCAAGCTTTCTGGATAAATGCTTTGGTGGAGTGCTTGTGAATCAAATCATCACGGAGCAGGGGCATGTATCGGAGCGAGAAGAGCGATTCTTTGCGTTGAGCCTGGAGGTGCCCAAAAAGCAACATCTCAAAGATTGTTTGTCTTTGTACGTCCAGGGAGAGTCACTTGATGGAGAAAGTGCATATATTCTGTGAACGGCTGCAGCGAAAAATGTCAGCGACCAAGCGAATTTGTATTAAGAAATTACCGCAAACTCTTGTTTGCCATTTAAAGCGTTTCGAGTTCGATTTCGATACGATGGAGAAGATGAAGATCAACGATTATTTGGAGTTTCCTCAAGAAATTGATATGTTTCCGTGCACAAGTGAGGGACTGGCGTCCTCTTCTCCTGATTCATCTCGGCCGTGTGAGTTTAGTGAACCCAACGAGGGTGCGTTGGAAGGTCAACATCAACTGTCGACAATGTATGATCTAGTTGGCATCGTGGTTCATTCTGGCACGTCGGGCATGGGGCACTATTATTCGTTTATTAAGGATCGGCGTCGTCCCGAGCGATGGCTTGAGTTTAATGACGAAGCCGTTCGAGAATTCGATATTGAAAAATTGAACGAAGAGTGCTTTGGTGGAGAAGAAGTGAAGCAGCATTGGGATGGTGCGTCTCGCGTGAGTAAAGTCCACATGAAAAGACGAAGCGCATACATGCTTCTGTATGAACGTCGCGATGAAGCTTCTGTATCTTCCAAGGGCAAAGACAAGACAGAAAAGCCTTTGCAATCAGAGAGGGTCCGGCAAGATTTTTCAACCGCAAGTGACTCCTTACAGGAGCTGAGCAGGCAGCTATCCCAGCAAAATCTTGAATTTCAAGGAATTGTGGATGCATTTGACCGACGCTATGGCGATTTCATTGAAGCCCTCGTTAATCTAGGACTCGGTTGTGAACCAAGTGAAACAGGAGACGAACTTGGGTCAACTGTTCGCGATCTTAGTGATTGGGACGGCACTATCGCTTTGTTGCCGCATGGTATGACGCATCTGGGGATATGCGTGCTTGGATCTCAATATTTGTTTGGCATCGCTCCGCTACTACCTACGAGTTGTGACCAATCAACATTTCAGCTCCAAGGTCGACTATGGAAACGCATTTTGAATTGGCTATCTGCTGAAAATCCTGAAACAAACACTGGGTCAAGCGAACGAGTTTTGTTCAGCTCATGGCTGCTACGTCAGGTAGTCACATCTCTTCCGTCGGGAAAGCCATCCGAGCCATCAGAATTACAAGAAATCCGCACCTGGTTTTTTGACATTATGTTCCTGAGTGAGACCAATCCCGAGCTTGTGGACGGCTGCGTCAGCATACTGTCCACGTCGATGTCAATTCTCACGCGACAAATTATATCCGCGTCGGATCGTCTGGGCGACCTCGATGAAAATGAACCGGCGTACGTGGCGCTTTCCAGTTTTATAAAACTGCTCTGATTTTATTCTACGATCGTGAAGAAGAGATTGAGCTGACGGACTCGACCACGGGCGGCGTGTTCATTCTTCCACCATCGACAGTCGTGAGTGCGCAAACGCGTGTTGGCACGTTTTTAGAAAACTGCATCTGCCATGTATTCGAGGATCACTCAAGGGAGCGCGAAGTGACGCGTCAAATGATTGTGGAAAAGGTGCAGTATTTGGACCGATTCTTGTTTGCCCTTCAAGTGGAATCTCCTTCTCGAAAGAGCCCCGGAAGCACGCATTCAACATTATCAGCGTCATCGATAAATGCGTCCCGTTGCGCTCGCTGGAAGCATTTGGTGTGAACTGAATTCGCTCATGCACGTTTGCACAGGAAAGAAATATTCTCAAAGAGCTGCTTCAGCGAACCCTGCCAACCGACAACTGCTTTTCGCAGCCGAGTCAAGCAAAAGAACTCGAGTCGTTATTTGACATCAATTTATTGTTGAGTCAAGTCGGATTGACGAACATGTTGGGATACAACTTCGAGGATGTACTCACCCCCGTCATCGTTACAGCGGCACATCGAGGCAGTCATTCCCAGCGCGAGAAGTTGCTCGCTCTCTTGATTGCAGTGCTAGAAGATGTGAAAACCACCCAACTGGAAAAGCTCTTACGAGTTTTTGATTCTCTTCTGGATTTCGAGGAGGACGAAGTTTACATTGCGTCGGACCTTTCAGCTTGTGTAGATCGTGTTCCAATCCACAAACACCTTTTTTCCCCGATTCGAGGCGTTCTGGAGGCTGCTGCGTATTGCAAAGACCATCACACTTCACGAATACTCGTTCTTGCTTCTCGAGTTTACTGTCAATCGGGCTAAAGACTCGCTGTTGCTCCAGTACCTTTTCAAGCACGACGTCGAGATCAGCGAACAAGCCGATTGGATCACAGAGTGGCTGGTCAGCTATCTCGACCCAAATGGCAGCGTTCGTCGAAACGAGTCTGCAGACAATGCTGGCGACGAGATGCAACTTGTGCAAGATGCCGGAACTTTGCTTCAGGCCATAGAGCGGTCATTTGACTGCGTGCTTCTCCCTACAGCCAAACAATCTGATGCAGGGGCGGACGGTTCATCATTGGCATCACTAGCAGAAGCAAGACGATCAAGTAAAAGATCTGCCAGCACTGCGAATCAAGACGATGAAATCAATGCGACCGTCGTTAGCGTTCAAGATATCGTGGCTGACTTTGAAGACGTTCCCGGCCCGAACCAATCAAAAGAAGCAGCACCGATCAAGTTGGTCTACGGTTCGCTCTTACAAGAGGCGACACCAAAGATCGAGACTGACGGCATCGTTGAAGCCCATCTGAACGGGAAGGATGGTAACGACGGAGTTGCAGTCAACTTCTCGCTCACAAAAAATGTGCCAAACCTATTGCCATGTTATGGGCTGCATGAACTGTACAACAATCGAAGCGAGGCATAGGATCAGGAAGTACAAGTACCTCGAACAAGAGCAGCGCTGCGTGCTTCCATTCTTATACATGAATGCGTATGTACTTATACTAGTGGTGTTTTTATTACGGATGCATCTAGTCATTTTTTCGTCTCATCGTCGATCTGCGTGCGAGCTCTGGATTTACCCGCTTGTACGTATTTTTGCTGACGATAAAGTTGCCTCTGGTGGTAATAGTGCTCGTACGCGAACCCTGAAACGACGGCTTGGCCGAGGAGCATCGCACTGGTGGCTTAGCTTCATGCACTTGGGCCGAGGACTTTACTGCAGCGCTCGACGGCCGATTCACGTCCGAATGGCTCGAACATCGTTGAAACTGTTGATTTGACGAAAGATGTTGCTTCCTGAGTGACCAAGGGTCTGCGTGTTGAGAATACCACAGGAGACGGCTTCGAGGCGAAAGCCCTGTGAATTCGTCTTCTGTGGAGTTACTGGAGGGGGTCTGCGAGAAAGATTTCGAGCTTGACAATGAGTGATAAGTGTCACTGCTTTCCCGTCTGTCGGTGACCCACGGCCCATTGGTGACAGTGAGCACGAGCTTTCCTCGCTGCTTGAAGACGAACCACCACTGTCGCTGCGATTGTTTTCAGCACGTTCAATCTCAAGTAGGTCGAGACTGGGAGGCCGTTCAAACTTCGATTTTCGGATTAAAGGCTTTCTTGGCCAGACGACTGGTTCCGTTCGATACACAATTGGTTTTTGAAACTTCGTTCCGATCGATGTTGAACTATGAAACTGCGGACGGCTGTGATTGCTGCAAGATTCAGATGCGTACGATTTTATTGACATACCTTCGTCATCATAAACCCGGGTACACACGCCAGCATCTCCATCACGGGAATTACTTGGATGCAGATTTCCATTCAATGGCGCTAGAGTCGCTCGAGAGTGTAGGGACGTAGTCGAAATACTGGTTGCAATGACGGTGGATACTGCAAGTTTGACGGCGCTGTCTGTATTAAGATGACTCGATACCTGCTGTCTTTTCCAAGCAGTGTGTGAAGAAGTTGTTGTGTCTGCCTCGCTGCCTCCTTGGCTGCCGTGAATTCGCTCGATTGGATTTTTGAGGTGCTTCCTTGGATGATGCGGGAAATTTGATTCCGGGTTACTACTGGTGCTACGACTTGAATCAAGAGCCACACCAGAATTTACAGAAGGTGGTATTTTCTGTTCCGCCAGTGCTGTTTTTCGTTTGGTTTCCTCCATTCGGTGATGAAGCGAAATCTGCTCCCGAAGTTCACTGATTATATGCTCCAATTCGGAATCAGTACGATTCAGCGAAGATGGCACAGCGGCTTGCTTCTTCGAAGGATATGAACGGACTGGAAAAGTGGTGCGTGGCTCCTCGAACGGCAGAGATCGATCTTGGGTCCATTTACATGCACCTTCCATAAATTCTTCATTGTTGTTGTTTGATGTCACACGTGTTCCTGCACACACCAAAAAATCTGATTCCAAACTCGCGAACGCCAACACTGTGCTTGTCTCTTCCGCCTCTGGCATTCCCGGATGCACACCATTGTTCCCTCTTTCTGCACGGACACTTCGCCCGAACGCGGTTCCAATCAGCGCAGGCTTCGGTACTGGAAGACTGATCTTTTTGGACGCAATCAAAATTTTTGGATGCGAAAGCTCTCGCTGTGATCGTACCACATGACAGCCTGAGTCTTCATCCCGATAGATGGCCGCAGCACTTTGAACGACGCCGTTGCAAGAAGGTTTATTCTCTCCCCCATCGCATTCTTTGTGCCTTCGATTAAGGTTGTGAGGATTAGTAGTTCCAAGGGAACAGTGCTTGCCAATAGTCAGCCATACAACACTGCAAAAACAAACAAATACGACACAAATAGCACATGTTGGCGTACCTCGTTAAAATACCCATCACCAAAACATTAAACAAGTAGTTGCAGGTTGCAACCAAGTGGATAAACATCAGGAATGCTCGAGTTTTTTTTCCACTGCAACCGTCGCCATCATCACATATCCAGAGCCGAACCGCGCAGATCAAATGGTAACGCGAGATCTGAATCGTCAAAACCCCACCGATCTCGTCTCGAATTCATACCTAGAAGAATGGGAAGGAATGGTGGTGGAGGAAGTACGAGCCTTGGAGGGCCAGGTCGGAGAGGGTAGACGCCTCCGCCTCGCCAAAGTCGGTCTTCTCGCGCCAGCCACACAAAGTCTTGCCGGGCCATCTCTTCGTGCACGCGCTTTCGTCGTGCTTTCTCTTTATATTCTGCAATGTACTGGGTCTTTTCGTTGCTGGACATGCTCACAGACTCGATAGCTGCTGGGAAATCTTCAAAACGTGAAGCATTGCAAGTTAAATAGTTAGCCACACGCAACAATCAATGGGCAGAAACTGTGGTCACGAAGTGCACAGGACTCTTGCCTTGTCGTAGAAACTGCCTCCACAATGATGGGTCGTCTGTCATGCGATTCAAATCCTATAATATGATGCATACACACAAACAGATGCAATGAATCAGAGATGCCCATAAGCACTCCCGTCCAAAAACTCAGAGTCAATAAGCATGAAAGAAATCAAAACTCACTTTGTTCGCTTGAGTGACTCGGCAAAAATCGGGCACCTCCAAAAAGTTGTACACTCGATGGAGCACAGTCTCGGAAAGTTTACTCAGCTCTGCACTCGTTTGAGCTACTATTGGGTCAGGTGAAAACGCTGGATACAGACTTCGCTCGAGCCTACTTATAAAAAAAGGTTCATTAAAGTAAGTCCTCTCGAGCATATCGGAAGGGTGTTTCCATCCTTACCTCCATCGCAACTGCTCTTGGTTGCAGATCCATTGATCCAAATACAGAACTCGACCATCGCTTTTGATGCTTTGCGAGCTGGACACGACGCTTCGCTTCACATAGTCGGCAACGCTAAACATTCCACACAATGGCCAAAGACCACGCCCAATTCAAAATGATATTAAAAAAAAACTCGGTCCGCAGAAGGAGATGCAAAGAAACAAGCAGGCTCACTGACGTCAGGTCCAGGCGGAAAGCCGCGTCTCGCGATACAAAGTGCACAAACAGCTTCTGTTGGACCTTCAAGCCACGGACTTCCACAATACTTTGCTGCAACGTGGTAGAGACCGGCGAATACGCTACAGTTGACAGCAGATTCACATTCCCTTCGAACGCGCGAGGCTCGAGCGCTCGCTGCTCATGTGCACCGATGGGGCGCCACTCGGCGCGCAGCACCGTGTGAAGCAACCACAACAGCGCGCCCTCAGCCGAGACTGCGGACGACGCGGAAGAGCTTTCGGTGCTGCTCATGCCAGCGCGCATTCTCAGTTCTAACACTGCTTGTCTTCAAGGAACAGCAAAGAGCCCCATAATGAAGTGGCCCACACAACCTGAAGGACATGTGCGCAGAGAGGCTCACTGTTTAGAGGAGAACGGTACGCAATTCGCCAACGACCTCATATATCAGGTTTCTGATCAGTGAGCCAATGAAATCGCAGTATGCTTGGCGTAGATTTTCCGTCCGTCACATGACCTCCTACCGCTGACAGCAAAACCTATTTTAGAGCTAAGAGTGAAAACTTATTTTATCTTAAGTACTCACTTTTTTCTAAATATTATATCTCGTGTCAAAATAGGATACTTTGTATTTTCATAGAATCCGAAGGAGCAAGAGCTGCGTTGCGGACTACAACAGGTGCCACTGAAACTTCGCTGCACCCCGAATCTGTGGAATAGGTTTTCAATCCCGCTCGCTCTATCACGTTTCCGTGGCCTTTCCCTCCATGCAGCCTACACTGTCGGCTGCAAAGCGCAATGCCCAGTGACATGTTGGCTTGAGCGGCAGAAAAGCTGCCAAGGCACCAGCAACGAGGCACGCGCTCGTGTAGCACCTGCGACTGCGCAAACGGCGCAGCGAAAAAGCGCGCGGTGTCATGAAGTCACGACCGCGACACCCTTTGTTTGGCCAAACACCGGGCACATTGGCCACGCAGCCTCCGCGTTGGAGACTGCAGGCTGCAAGAATTTGACGCTTGCCGCGTCTGTCGAAGTCATTGTGAATTTCGACCGGTAGCAACAACTTCCGCCTATAGACCGCCGGTTTCGACAATGTCCTCGACACGTAAATCCTCCGCGTTCTTTACGATGGAAGGCGCGAAGGCTTCGTTCTCGCTGCTGTGTGGTGTCTGCGGTATTGGCACGCTCGGAATGCCTGCCAACTTTGCTCGAGCTGGACCCTACTTGGGTGTGGTCGCGCTCGTCTTCATGGCGTCTGCGAACGTGTATGCCAGCGTGACGCTCTCAAAAGCAATGCTACTGGCGCCAAGGAGTGTCAAGAACTACGGCGATTTAGGCGAGTGGGTCATGGGGAAACCTGGACGGTACCTGGTCACGATCTCGCAGATCTTGGTGTGTTTGCTGGTGCCGTGCGCATTTCTCGTGCTCGGTAGCCTGCTGTTCCAGGTGCTCTTCCCTTCGGCCTTTAGTCAAACGTACTGGATCGTGTTCATGGCAGTTGCAGTGTTTCCCGTTGCGCTTGTCCCGACCATGAAAGAAGGCGCAGGAGTGATGTTCGCTGGTTGCATGGGAACGATCATTGCTGACATTGTCGGTATTGCTATCATCACGCATGGTATGGCCGGCCATCCAGCTCCTCCAAGCCCAGATTTCAGTCTTCATCAAGTCGTGACTGCTTTCGGCAACTTGTCGTTGGCGTACGGCGCGGCAGTTATCATCCCAGATCTCCAGCGTGAACACAGTGAACCTCACCGGATGCCGCGAGTCGTCTTCATCACGCTGTCTGTCGTCACGTGCTTCTTTTTGACTCTCGCTGCCCTTGGCTACAGCGCTGCCGGGTGCCAGATTTCGGGCAACCTGCTCTTCTCGATCGCTGGCTCGGGTTCTAGTGGAGAAACTTCGCTCGGGTTTATTGCGGATCGGGGTGCTGTCATCATGGCGTACCTCTTCATGCAAATGCACCTCGCAATTGCTTTCTCAACCATCATCCACCCGGCGTTCTTTATGTTTGAGCGACTCGTTTTGGGCATGCACAAGAAGCAGGAGATGGACGTCTTTGAGCTTGAGCTGGACATCGAGAGTTTGGAGAAGCAGTCGTACGTCTCTCAGACCACGCCACCACGCCTCTCGGGTGAGAAAACACAGGAAGGTTGCAATGAAAAAAATGCGCAGCGTCAACTGGAGGCAGCGGAGTCCGAAAACTTTGAGCTGGCTGAGTACAAGGGGACTCGCAATGCCGTCCGCTACATCGTTCTTCGTGCTACAGTGATCGCGCTGCTCGCTGTTCTAGCGGTGGTTCTCAAGGACCATTTTCTCGACCTCTCGGACTTCATCGGCGCGTCTGCAGTCACTCTAAGCTGCCTGATCCTCCCGCTTGTGTTCTACATGAAGCTGTGCTGGAACAAAATCCCATTGTACGAACGCGCTATCGCGCTCGTGATCATCCTGCTGTGCTCCGTCTGCGGGCTGTACGTGATGTACTACACCGGCAAGTCGTTGTTTGGGGCTACTGCTGCAGCGACTGCTGACACACCTGTGTTTGGTTTCTGTCCTGTGGAGCACCAGTTCAAGTCATACTACGTGAAGAACACGACTTCAACGGCATAAGCAGTGTTGGACCAGCAAATAGATCTTAGTCACAAATAGTCGTACAATGGATGCATACTTGTTACTCAATTGCTCAAGTTTGTTGCCAAGAAACGCCTGGAGTTTTTATACACTTTAACAGCTCAATTGAAAAACGCTTGTGTACCTTTGCACTCGCCGTTACGAATATGCAGTCGCACATAATTCAGGAAGTGCGAGCTGCAGCTCACGAGGCGTCGAACCCGGCTCCAAAGCGTCGCACATTAGCGGGAATTGAAGAACCACAACTGGGTTGCGGCACGATAGATGAGCTCCAATTGAAAGAAAAACGACTTGGAGTGCGTCAAGACACAGCGCACTTGAAACGAAACGAATTCCCATGAGAACAGTCCAATTGGCCACATGCAGACCCCCATACCACAGGCAATCCGACACAGGATTTGCGCCGTCGAATACGTCCTGATGCTTTAGTGATGACCAAAATGCAGATATATCTTATGATCTTTAGTTCTCAATAATTCCTTCTCTCTCAATAGAACAACTCTTTTCTCTCTTTCTCGATTAACACGTGAGGATGCTGGGATTCCCGGTGCTTCCTACGTTTTTACAAGAAATCCGGACGCATGATCGTGTGGCCTTGTGTGATTTGAGGGCTGAGTGAGATGCCTGGTCCTGGTTGTGGTGAAGGCCGCGCGGTAAGTCATATACACTTGATCGACGTGACGAATCGTCACTTCGGGATGGATGGATGAATCCCACCAAGAGTACAGTAAAAAGCTTCCGAGCAAAGTGTGTCCAACTGACATTTTCCAGTGTCAATTTGTCACTGGGTCCTCTCTTTGTAATTAACTGGCAGTATTCCACCCCATCGTGCTAAAACCCTGTCGCCAATCGAGATGGTAGCGCTTGATTGGCGGATCTGGTGATGTGCATGTGACGGGCCACCTGAAGAAAGGCAAATCGTTTGGGCCACTTGCTGGCACAAGCATTGCAATATCAGTACCTATTGCTCATAAAGTACTATTTTTGGTAATAATCCAGGTAAAAGTAGTTACATCAGTGATTTGGTGCTCCCTGAGGTGGCCCAGCCTGCGAGAGTGGCCCACTATTGGCTTGTGCAGTCTTGCGCAAATTAGTACTTTGCACATATGCGACTTTAGCCTCAGAACATGCTCTTGGCTTGCAGTAAGCGAGTCATGTCAAAGCTCGCAATGACCACTTGACGGCCTCTTCGTCTGACATGCCATTTGTGGTTTCAGCATCAATCACACAGAAGTGGCGATGACAAAGAACTCGTCGGCATTCTGCACGAGGGAAGACCTACGGGTCACGTTCACGCTCTTTTGCTGCATTTGCGGTATCGGCACGCTCGGCATGCCTGCCAATTTTGCTCGCGCAGGTCCGTACCTGGCGGTTGTGGCGCTTCTCATCATGGCTTCGGCAAACGTGTATGCGAGTGTGACGCTTTCAAGAGTGATGCTTTTGGCGCCCAAGAGTGTGCGGAGCTACAGTGACATTGGCGAGTGGGTGATGGGGAAGACTGGCCGGTATCTTGTTGTGGTCTCGCAAATGGCTGTGTGCCTCTTGCTGCCGTGCGCCTTCCTCGTGCTCGGCAGTATGCTGTTTGAGACGCTTTTCCCAGGAGCTTTTAGTCAAACGTTTTGGATCGTATTCATGACGCTCGTGGTGTTTCCAGTGGCACTCATTCCGACCATGAAAGAAGGGGCCGGTATGATGTTCGCTGGGTGCCTAGGCACAATAATCGCTGATATCGTGGGCATCGCTGTGATCATGCATGGTATGGCCGGCCATCCTGCCCCCCCAAGCCCCGATTTCAGTCTTCACCAGATCGTGACTACATTCGGTAACCTGTCGCTGGCGTACGGTGCCGCAGTTGTGATCCCAGATCTCCAACGTGAACACAGTGAACCTCATCGGATGCCGAAGGTCGTCTTCGTCTCGCTCTCGATTGTGTCGTGTTTCTTCTTGACACTGGCTGCGCTGGGCTACAGAGCGGCCGGCTGCCAGATTTCGGGCAACCTGCTCTTCTCGATCGCTGGCTCGGGTTCGACTGGAATGACTTCGCTTGGGTTTATCGCGGATCGTGGAGCGGTTGT
>JAADVP010000667.1:0-16504 GCA_023335675.1 Globisporangium solare | reverse complement strand
GCTTCCTGACCACACAATATACAAATGCACTATGAAATCACCACGCGAGTACTTGTGTTCTGGAATAATCGAAGGAACCGCGCGTGCCGAACCGGTCTGCACGAACCGCACTTGGGAGTTGGCTGGAAGTCGAACCAAAAAAGTAAGGCCGGAGCGGGACTCGAACCAGCGACCTCAGGCCTGGAAGTCTAACGCCAAACCACTGCACCATAGTGAAGTCCATATTAATCTTGGACAAACAATAGAACTGCAGCCTGCACACACACGCGACACGATCACTTTCAACAGAGAAAGCCGCAAATGCGCACCTTTGTTTTATTTTGCAGATTGCCGAGAAGAACGGTACGATTTAGACACTTTTTTTTCTTCAGAATGGCCTTTTAGCGTTTCCCGAGTCACTCAGCCACAAAGCTTTTGTTTAGACTGGATGGACTCCGCCAGTCAAGGAGATAGTCTCTGTCTCCTGGAGATTAATGTCAGCAGGATACCTTATACCGTACGTACGCTGAGTGTCAGCTTGTTGTCGTCACTTTGGTGATTTGCAGGCGATTTGCAAGCAGCAAAGCAGTCTGAAAAGTACGCTGTTAGACTCTTCAATTGTCGAAATTTCGTGAGGACGGGTGGGTGGCTTGTGCAACGCACTTCAAGACACTCCGTTCAGCCTGACGACCACTTCGCGCTGGTCTCCATGGCGCAACAGTACCCAGTCATCAAATACAGAGGAGATGGCATTGCCGTCTTCTCTGCATACAGATCCTTTCACACGAAAGTTTCTCGAAACTCGAAAGTCAAAGCGCTTGGTGACATCAGATGCGCCGCCGGCATGCTGTAAAGTCTTATAACGCCATCCTATGCAGAATAGGATTTGCATCTTGTGAGATGTTTTTTTCCTGTGGGCAAGGAAAGACCCGCTTTGTCGCATTCCTTTTTGGCTTGCTTCGTGTGTATATGCGTGTGCATTTGAGTGGACATGAGCCAGTATATGCATGGGAGGGGAAGCTTTTTTCCAAGCGTGCTGCACACTTGCCAAACGACGCGTTCTTCTCAACATATCACGAGTGCCGTTCATATCACAGTGCGGTTTCATCACCTGCCGCTATATCAGGAAAGAGCACTAAGGTTTTCAGCGATGACGCCGCGCGTCACAGACGCATCTCCGCCTTTCTCAGCAGTGCACACAGCCCGGTCTCTGCAGCGGACACATAACCGAGACAAGAGTTGCCTCGACATGCACGACGCGGCCGATGTCAAGCAAGGCCCACTCGCCATTTTAATTAAAATGGCAAGAGCAACCAGTCATTACAGTACGCGTGTACATGTCGAGTCCACACGCGTATCTTCCGACGGAGCGGACATGAGATCCGCGCAACGGAAACGCTGCTGCTGCGTCTGTGTCTAATAGCAACTGGCAGCATAATCCTGAGCCAAGGCACTGCAACAGAAGTTTGCAATGTGTTTTATTTTGTCATTTAGATCGAGCTCTGTGGTTGCTGGCAAAGCGCCTTGCTTGCTGGGGCTTCCGCTCGATTTTTCAGAGACTTGACGCTCGACCGCAATGCAACCGCCAGAATGACCACAAGAGGACACGCAGCGTCGCATTGTGTTTGGCCAATGCGTCCCACTTGAGCTCTGCGTCATGGTGGGGGTCATCTGTGTTTGGCAGTTGAGTGGAGACGCACTGCGATCTTGGATGGCGTGTTGGCGTCTCCTGCCACCACTCCGGTGCGTTACTCGTTTGCTGCTGCTGGCATTGGAGACGAGCAACAGCAGGCTATGGGAGAACGAACACCAGGCGCGAGAGCCAGGCGTGGTTGTTTCCAACTTACAGTAGAGCAGTACAGTAGGATGGACGGTTTCGGCTTTCTTGAAGCGCGCACGGCTATGCTCACTGTCATCCGCGAACGTGTAGAGTGCCGGCGCATAGCAGGGCTGCTGTGGACCAACAGCAGCTGCCTCGTTTGAGCAACTCCACTTGATTTCAAACCGAGCGCTAAGGTTTCGAACCGACGTCGACAGTCTTGCAGCATAACGCACGGCGTCACTCGACAACTTTCAGATGTGAGAGTTTGTTTCAGTGCAGTGGCGAAAGCAGCCCATGCACGCCGTCCGCGATCATTCGACTCGAGACTCTCAGTTGAATAGCCAAACAATATTCGTTCACTTTAATAGAGTTTGCACGTGCTCCCGGCAGAGACGCAACGTGTACAGTAGAGAAGCTTAGTCGACAGTAGCCGAGAACGACAGTCGAAAGGCATGTTCAAAGTGTCGTTATAATAGAAAAAGAACACCGAGGCCCCCAATCAGATGCTGGGAACCTGTGATACGGGATCTCATCGTTTTGACACATTGTCGATTTTGTGTTTGCATGCTGCGAACCGAGCACTTACTAAAGTTTAGTACAATACGATGGGTACTGTACAGCCATGGCCGCCTTCCGATCAGACTCATTTCCCGGCCTTCACTCTCTTTTTCACTTGCCACGAGTCAAATGAACCACTTGTGTCCACTTGCTAATGAGAGCGAGCAGCCAAGACTTGCATTCTGAGTCCGACTCATTATCGGTCCGCTTCAATGGGCCAGTATTTTCACCAGTAGTAAGGGTCTGCGCGATTGCAAGAAGGAATCTCTCAGCAAGCGCAGCCCGGTCATGCATCATGCACCTGATCTCGCTTTCTTGTTTAAAAATGCTATGTGTACTCTGCTCGAGAACGCCTGATCGTGATTGAAGGCAAGGCGAGATAGGATACTCGTGAGATCAGGCGCAAAACAGCTTTTCGGATCCAGCGCACCTGCCCGTTCGATCGCGAGCTTTTCACGGGAGCTTCTAAATTTCGAATCAAAAGGGACTGCTCTTCCGCAAGCTTTGATTTTACCGGGAACTGTGGGAAATCCAGGTGCTGATACGCTTCGAATCCTGTCGAGCAAAGCGTAGGGAGAATCCAAGCATTCTCGCTCGCCTTGTTACTGCTTGGTGTGATGCGCTCCTCTCTCACGTTCTTACCACAAGTCCGCAGGCATGCTGAAGTTCCCTACCACTGTACGCCACTCTCGCGCAGAAAGCGCCACGGGCCTGCCTGCGAGGCATTTTTCGCCAGGTGTGGTTGAGTTGCCTTTCTGCAAACCAGTGACGGGTGAGCGCGCGCGGGTGGAAACTCCACAACAACAGCAAACCGCGCGTCTGATATCCTCCCGGGCTGACAATCATTGTCAGCACAGCGGATATCACATGTTTACACCATACGGTACGGCAGGAATGCACCGAGTCGGTGGAAAGTGACGGAATGGGCGTCATTTCCTTGTTTACACTTTGCGCTTTGGCAGATTGGTTGGTTTTGAATTCTCGATCTGAGATCCTGTAAACGCTCGATTTGTTGTTTCTTTTTGCAAGAAAACAGTCGGCGGACGCAGGTTTCATCCCCAGCTTTGTCAGATGTTTTCAATGAGTGGGGGCAATCATGCGCTGCGGATTGCGCGAGCGAGAAACCGACTGAGATGGCCAACTACGGGATAAACAGTGGGACGCGCCTCGAGTACACGCACTTTGTCATTGGACGCAGTCGGTGCAACTCTTTTCACATTCACTCGGACCCATGGGTTTTTGAAACTGTTTCAACGTCTGTGTTGACCGAGTGCAAGTCCACAGTCCATTCAGGTTGCGGCATCGAGCGAATAAGAGAGCACGCGCACAATGACGCGTACGTGCGCTCGACTTTCCCGTTTTCATCCGAGAGAGATCAAGTGTCTCGTGAATGCATCTGACGCTCGTTATGCGTACTGTAGTAGAAAACATGTTGACTGCCTTATTACCCTACGGTAAAAGCCTGCATGTTCGGCAAGCGTCTAAAAGTGTGGAGATCGTTTCCTTCTTTCTCGCTTGTAACAGTCGCAAAACAGCGCACCAGAAAATTTGGGCTTTCGTTTGCAGTCGCTCTCGATAGTGGGCGGGGCCAGCAATTGTACGTGTGCAATCTCATCGGGCCAAATAGACACGCTCTGGGTCTTCCATCATGCGATGATACATTTCGTCGTCGTTCCTGTTGGCGGCGCGTGCTACAGAAATAAACCGGTCTACCGGCGCTTTAGTGTTTAGTGTGTGCACTTTGCGCATCGTTTCTATGGTGCGTTTGCTGCTGCAGCAGATGAAAAGCTTGAGTTTGGAAGTGAAGGAGCAACAGACCGCCGCTCCTCAGTGGCTGCCGAGTGCTTCCTTGCTTTAGTGTCTTTTCCACACACGAGAACAGCGAGCGGCCAGCGTTCCTCCAAACACACGCATGCTCACGCATCTGGCCCGTCTGCACTCGCTGTCGGTCCCGTTGTTGTTCCATGCGCGAGGGACGGGGCGAGTGGCACATTTGGGTGACAGAGAGGAGTCGACAGCTGGAAGGAGGAAGAAGAGGCGAAACGGAAGGAAGGAAGGAAGAGTGGCGCAGAGAAAGGGCCGTCGAAATGGGGATGTACCGTATCACCAGAGAGAGAGAAAAAGGAGAGAGAGAGACGTGCTCACTCTCCCTACAAGAACTGCTGTTTGCCTGAAGCGTCCGCGTCGCCGCCGCCGCCGCCGCTTGCTGCTGCAGTTGGACTTTTGCGCAGCCGAGCACAAGTGCACGCTGCGGTCTACAGTATATTCATAAACCATCCATCCATCCATCCGCCCACACACCATGAGCTTTGTGATAACCCCAACGACCGCTGCTGCTGCTGGCGCTGGCACGAACGCGTCGTCAGACGTGTCCGTGTTCACGAACGAGGAGATCTCGATGATCCAGGAGATGTTCCTGCACGGCAACGGCGCGGCGCTCGCGATGGAGCCGCTGAAGATCGTCGTGGACGACGCCATGATCTCCGAGAAGGACTTCCAGATCAGCGACATCTCGATCACGGACGGCGGCTTGGCGCTGAAGGCCGACGAGCTGATGCTGAGCGCGGACGACGCCACGAGCGTCCTGCTCTCGCCGATCGGCTCGGACGCGACGTTCTTGAACCAGTTCCTGTTCGACGAGAAGGATGCCATGGAGGCGTTCTACCTGGAGGCGATTGACCCATTCCAGAGCTCGCCGGTGAAGCCGGAGGAGACGAAGAAGGCTAAGGCTGTTGTTGCTGCTCGGCCTGCGTCGCCTAGCCCGATCGACCGCGCGAGCGCGGATGCGGAAAAGACTCTGATGATGCTGCGCTCGAAAGTCGAGGCGTTGACCAAGATGTACTACACGCGCTGCCACCGCTTGAACGGCGGCTCGGAGGACTCGACCGTGGACGTTGAGAAGGTGAAGCTCGTGCACGCGATTGAGAAGCTCCAGCGCATCGCGCAAGGCCTGTCGAAGATGAATGCGCAGTTGGTCAAGGAGACGACGAGCGTGAGTGAGCAGCGTGCATCTGTCATGGACCAGATGAGCGGTGAGCTCAACGACGCTGAAAAGATCGTTGCCTCTATCGACGAGCAAGCTTGTGCGGATGCTATCAAGGAAGCCACGCAGCGCGCGACGGAATTCTGCGTTGCTGGCGACGCCAAGGAAGTAATGGGCTGGACGCACAAGAGTGCGATCAACGAGAAGCACGTGGTCTCGTACTCGTTCGAGAAGGAGTGCAAGTTTGGCAACGCGCGCGACATCATGCGCAAGACCCGTGATTGCATGAGCTCGTCGGAGCAGCTGTCGCGTGTCCACTGTGGCTCCGCGAAGGTTCAAGTGCTGAAGAAGCTGTCAGCGCACACTGCGGTGGTGCTGTACGACATTGCCAGCAACGACGCGACGCGAGTGGACCGTGTGCTGGCGGTGTCTTACCGCGTGGAGCTGTCGGCCAACCGTGTGTTGATCGGGCTGTGCTCGATGAACCCCGCGGCTTCCTCGAGCGAGAACGTGCGATGGATGGACTGCTCCATGTGGCAGATCCACGAGAGCAAGGCCGATGGTGAGCTTGCAATCGCTTCGTGCGGTCAGTTTGCGTACCCTTCGCGAGGAGAGGCCGAGACGATGGAGACGGAGATCGTGTGCTCGCACATGAAGTGGGAGAACCACGTCGTTGGCCCCGTGTTCCATATTTAAGTCGCCAGCGCACAGGATATGTTAATAGTTACGGATAGAGAGACACACACTGAGGCAGCGAGCTCTCTCTGCACGAAGAGCATAGCTTGCAGGACATAGTTGTAAGAACAAAGATTAATTTATTATCGGATGGACATCACGAATGACCTCAGCAAACTGGATTGGTTGAGCAACAGCGAGCGGCTGCATGTGTCCCATTTGCAGCCTAATAATCGATGCACAATCAGCCTTTTCGGCTACATGGCTGATTGTGCATGTCCATGTCTGCAAGCAAATCGCGCATACGGCAACCAGCTGTATCTTTTTCTCGCAGCGTTACTCTCGGACTGTTACTGCCCACTGGTTTCGAGCAACTGCGACACCGCAACTTCTGCAGCAAATGCATATCGGTGCACAACACTTTCGCACGTTTCTATGACGCGACTTTTTTTTCTTAGATACAGAGAAAAAGATCGCTTGTCTGCACAGAGATACACGTGCAGCAGCAGCAGCAGAAAATAAAACCGCCGCCAAATTTGTCGGCAGTGTGCAATCAAATCCTTGGGTTGGCCGGCAAAGGCAATCCGTCCGGCTTGAAGCAAATCCAGAACGAAACGTTCGCGCAAAGCCGCCAGCCAGCCTCCTCTATCGCTCCAAGCATCCATCCCATCGCGCAAGTTGATATACGCATCGCCGCTTCTCTCTGATCGACAGACAGCTTGGGCTCTGCGAGAGGGGCGCGCTTTTCTGGCGTGCGTGCCGTCGGGAAAGCGCTCTTTCTGCCAGTCCGCCTCGCACACAGGCAGTCGATCGCTCGCTCGACCCGGTCGACGGCCAGCGAGCGAGCGAGTGATTGGAGTCCCGACGCCGCCCAGCCTGAGTGAAGAGGGAGGGGTGCTGCCTGCCCTTGACGCGCCGGCTGTCCTGTCTGCCGCTCGACTGGTGGGTTGCCCGCAGACGTGGCCAAAAGGGGGACCCTTTCACACTGGCGTCACTGCGCGTCGCCCCATTGCGGCCCGAAATGCGCTCGCACAGTAGGACTGTCGGGAAACGGGTTGCACGCGTGTAGCCAAAGCGGCGCCCTGGAACAGCGGCCATCAGACCCCGAGGGAGAGATGAGTCGCCAACTTTTAGCAGCACACTACTTGATGATGCGCAAATAGTGAGGGGCGTGCTCGCAATAAAAAGAAGGCAGCTTGCCAATCACGGTTCAAGAGAGAGAGAGAGACGAAGTGGAAGTGGAAGAAAGATACCGCAAGTGCGTGGTTGTTGGAGGAAGGGAAACGGCGCAGCGCCCAGTGGACGAGCTCTTTCTTGGAGAAGTGGGTGAGTGAGTGCTCTGCTCACTTCGACACGACACTTCGCTGCGCATTTGCAAGCAAAACAACAGCGTGAAGCACAACGCGCACTCAGCACTCGTGAAAAATTTCAAACGAAGTGCGTGGACGCCAAGTGTCGGCGAATAGATTCTATCGTGGAACCGATTGCCGACTGCCGTTCAAGTTGAATGGTGGCCAGTAATGTCCCGAATGCGACTTCAAAAACCCAGAAAACAGAAAACGAACACGATGCGCCAGCACCAACCAAATGAACAGGCGGAGACCGATTCGCGGATTCTGTTTTCGATTCGCAGCGTAAAATGAGTATGCAGCAGCTTCTGTACGATATCTGATCTGGCATTCCGAGTCGTTTGGTTCAACAAACATCTTATCTTATTTATGTCGCCATTCGACCACCAAAACTTTGATAGTACAGTACTGAGCTCCAGAACAGTCGGAAACCTAAAAAAAAAAACGCAGCATCCATAAAACCGCTGGAAGTGCCATAATTGAACAGCAACAAATACGTCACACTGACAACCCCGTAACGAAGAGTAAATACATTTTTCGTAAGTACCATCTGCAGACGCAATCGGGAAACCCGTAAAAGCGCTATCAATTCAAAGAGCAATGCGTTGTATACGAAATATACGTGAAAGACACCGCGATGAACGCTCTTCAATCAACAACAAACAAATAACCGCACTCCTCTTCGCTACAAATATCCAAGAACAAACCACCCCAAAGAGAACAACAGACAACAAAGCACGCACGCGCCGCGATGAGAATGCAGCGACGCAGCGCGAGGGCGCTGGCTGCGTGGATGGCTCTCGTCTGGATGTGCGCCGCGCCGCTCTGCAGCCAGGGAATCGTGACGCCCGACGACGCGTCTGCGGCTGCTCTATCGACGCCAAACGCTGCCGCTTTTGCTGCTGCTGCCTCTGGTGCGCGTGCACCACCGGCACCTTCGTCGTCTGCTGCTGGCGCGGCGGCGGCGGTGGCGGCGGTGGCGACGGACGGCGGCGGTGCTCCGGCCTACATCGCCGCTGCAAGTCACGCTGGGACTCAGGGCAGTGCTGCTGCCAAGACCAGCACGATGGGACACAGCACTGGGTCCCGTGCAAGCGGGAGCGACGCCTCTGATGCGCCAGCCGTTGGAGCATTGACAGCAGTGCCACGTGCGCCTGAAGCAGACCTCACCGTGGGAGGCGGCGTCGCTGGACAAGATCCCGCAACCGAGCCACCGGTGGTGGAAAAGACGGTCAACGCTGACGCATCGACTGGCGCTGCTGCCAAGTCCGCAAGCGGCGCGGCCAAGCCCGTGCAAGTGACCGAGCCGCACGCAGATGAGGTGCGACGCAGGGTCGTGTGTATGTGCGCATGCGTGTTTGCCGTCTGGGCACGCTGGTTGATCTTTTGTTTCTTGTTTATGTGGGCGCCTGAGTAGGGGCGTGGCGGCGTGAGCATCCGCGGGGACTACATCGAAGACGACCTGGAGAGCTTCGACCTGCCGTCGAGTCTGTTTGAGATCGAGGACAAGGACAGTGGTGGGCGGCGCCAGAACTACGCATCTCTGGACGCCGGCGCGACAATCCTGGACTCGTCGCCCGAGACCAAGAGCCCGACGAACCTGCTCGTGCCGGACAAGGACCGGTACATGCTCATCCCGTGCGAGAAGACACGCAAGTGGGTCGTCGTGAGTCTCTCGGAGGACGTGCACGCCGACGCGATCGCGATCGCCAACTACGAAAAGTTTTCGTCGCCCGTGAAGGAGTTCATCGTGCTCGGGAGCGTCAATTACCCGACCGACACGTGGTTTGTGCTCGGCAACTTCACAGCGGCGTACACGAACGGCGAGCAAGTGTTCCACTTGGACTCGCAATACCACGTCCGGTACATCAAGCTGCGGTTCTTCTCGCACTACGGCTCCGAGTACTACTGCACGCTCAGCCAGCTCAAGTACGTTCAAGTGCTGCGTACGCGTACGCTTTCCACACTCGTGCTGATCTTTTTTTCCCTTCTGGTTTGTGCTGACAGGGTGTTTGGCCGAACGTTCACGCAAGTGATCTCGCAGCTAGAGAAAAGCATCGATGCCGAGGCGGCGGCGCTGGAATCGGCGGCGCTGCCGTTGCCATCCGTGCAACCGCTTCCTGACATGCTCGCTGCGGATTCGTCTTCGTCGACTCCAGTCTCAACAGCAGATGCGTCGTCCCCATCTTCTGGTAACGATCCTGTTGAAACGGAGGTCTGCCAAGTGGAGGACAGGCTCGTGGATGCCACTGCAATGTACGACGAGTCGCAGCGGCTCGAGTACCACCGTAGCCACGACGTATGCCGCCTGGATCAATTTGACGACCACGCGAGTATGCTGGCCGAAGCGGATGCTGTCCTTGCTGGACTGGATCGTCACGCGGCTTCGTCGGAGCGAAAAGAGCAAGGCGAGGAAGCCGCCAGTCGTGGCTCTGCCAACGAGCTGCCTTATCCAGGGACGAATGGCTCGGTATCAGGAACGGCAGCAGCAGATGGAGACGGCGCAAAGACGAACAAGACGGCTACCGCGACGACAGCATCGGTGTCTCCTCCGCTACCCGTGGCGAGCGTCAATTCCGGTGCTCCACCACAAGGCCTGGGTCGTTTGGAGAGCATTTTCGTGCGCATCACGAAGAAAAGTAAGTTGTCGACGGACTCGTTGGGTGCAGCCACTCGCTGATGTTTCTCCGTTTGCTACTAGTTCAAGCGCTGGAGTTGAATCAAAGCGTTTTCGGCAGGCAAATGGACGAGTTTCAGCAGCAACAGCGTGCTGCTATCCGCGACTTACAAGTGAGTGACGCACACTGAAGATAGCGGTCGGTGGTGAGGAGATATGTGGCTGAGTCTGTTTTTGGCTTGTGCGTCGTCACTAGATGAAGCAGGACGCGTTGACCGAGCAGTTGGAGGATATTCGCACGTTGCTGACGGAACTGGTGAGCTCGTTTGCCCTCTGGAACACATATACCTATTGACTTTGAGCACTGATGGTGGATCAATCTTTGTTTTCTCGGTGGGTGCTGCAGAAAGGAACAGTGACGAAAGAGCTCTCCGGGAAAGACAGTACCTTGAGCCAGTATGGGCGCATCCTGGAGGAAGTGCAGCGTGAGAACATAGCGCTCTGGGTACGCTCGCATTGCAGTCAACATGCTCGTTTGCACGCCTGTAAAATGCTGCGTATCTTCTTACCGTCCTCTTGTCGCTTTGGTCCGTGTGCCTATGTGTGTGTGTGTAAAGAACGAAATGCTTGTGGTGCGCGAGGTGATCACGACGATGAAAGCAGGCATTTTGTGTGCGCTCGTGCTCTCGGCGCTCATCATCACCGTCTACCTGCTCCGCCTCCTCTTTCGCTGTGTGGCGGCTTGCAAGGAGCGAGCAGATCACCGCGAGTGGTTTTGGCGAATGGAGAACCAGGCATCGAGTGCGCAGGGCGAGACCGCGAAGCAGAAAACCAGACGAGTCGCTGCGTCTGGCGCGTCGACACCAAGCAGCGATGTCGGTGGCGCCGGGAGTCTGCGTGTGAATCGCAGCCAGCAGTTCGGTTCGTCCTGGGATGACTCGGCCATCGAGCGCAAGACGCTCATGAGCGACATGGTGGACGGGCCGCAAAAGTACCGTCGCCACCGCACGAAGAAGTCGCGCACGTCGTCACTGACGTATGGTCCGACAATTCAGCGCATCGTCAAGTAAACGCATAGAGGAGAAGTTGCAGCAACAGGTACGGGCTATTGGGCCTATTTTATAAATACAGCAGGGGTGGTTTCAAAAGTACGTTTCGAGCGTGTGTCGACGACAATCTCCGCCAGTCAGTCAGTCAATCCAGCGATCTCAGGCCTCTCGTGACAGCGGCGCCAAGCATCTTTTATCACTGCGAGTCCGGAGCCCAGCGTGTGCGCATGATGATCCGCCGTCCGTCTCGAACCGAGTCGAGCTCCAGCAGTGAGACCAACTTCGACGATGTGGACGACCACCAGGTGTTTACGTTTCTCGAGGACGGCGACGAGGAGCGCCATGTCGGCGTGCCAAAGCCCTCGAAAGGGTACGCTTTGCCGCGTTCGCGCTTTGTGCAACGTGCTACGGAGTATGATGCTTACTTAGTATCCACATTTGCTCCTCTTGCTGACCGTCCAGGGTGGAATTTCGCTTGGATCTCTCATCTCGCATCAACCCAGCGCCAATGCCATTGTCGCCGACTCGAACTGTAGGTGGAAGCAGCTCGTTGCTGGGAGTGAAGCAAGTCGTCGACTGACTGACTGTGGACGTTGTGATTGCAGGTTGCTTGGAGCCCAAGAACACGGTCGGCGTCTGTCTCAGTCAAGTATGCACCTGGTTGTCTTCAATTTAGCCGCGTGTCTCTCGTTTATCTATTTTCGTGCTATGCTGCTTTGTGCAGGAAAACGCGAACGAAGCGTCTGTCAGGGCCTGCGTCGCGTGCTTCATCCGTCACGATGCCGTCTGCAGAAGCAATGCGCTTGGTTGCGCTAGCGGAGGCCGTTGGGGCTGAGCGGGAAGCAGAAGCAAGCGAAGCCCGAGAAAAAGCGAAAGCGAACGCGGAAGCGCTGGCCGTAATGGAGATAGAAGTGGCCCAGTTGGAGCAGGACAAGAGGCAGCTTCAGACAGAGTTGCAGGCAGCGCGAGCGACCATTTCGGATTTGGAGCACAAGGTTGCGGCGACCGAGCAATCAAGCGATCTGTTTGCGCGGCAAATCGCCAGCGTCAAGGAAAGCTACCACACCAAGTTGCTGCTTCGCGATGAAGAGGTCGCGCAGGAAAAGGCAGCCGTGACGAAAGAAAAAGAAAGCGAGTTGCAGTACCAGCAAGCGCTGTTTATGCAGGAGACGGAGCTCTGGAAGCAGCAGATCGGGTCGCTGATGAAGAGCAACATGGAGCTGCAGGCCCAGCACGCGAAACTCGCGGTCGCGTGCCAAGAGTTACAAGACGCAAACGAGCAGCTCGAGTCCAAGTGCCGGACCCTTGAGA
The DNA here is from genome assembly GCA_023335675.1 of Globisporangium solare. NCBI lineage: Eukaryota > Oomycota > Peronosporomycetes > Pythiales > Pythiaceae > Globisporangium > Globisporangium solare. The sequence continues at coordinate 4,161 of JAADVP010000667.1, read as the reverse complement.
CCGAGCAAAGTCACGACCGCGACGAGATCCAGTACTTGTCGGACTGAAAAGAGCAGTATGAGCACACGCTGAGCGATTTTGACGCCAAGCAAGCGGAACTGGAGCAGGACGCCCACGAGTGGATGTCTCACTGCGAGCAGTTGAAGCAGCAGGTGAGTGGCTTGACGCAGCAAGTGAATTGCTTGCTACTGGAGCGCGAAGACCAGCATTCCAACATCGATCGGATGCGCCACCAGTTTCACCAAGAGGAAAAGCACAGCCGTGCCAGATTCCAGCACAATCTGCGCGAAGTCCATCGATTGCGTGGTGTGCTTGGCCAATTGGTGTCCGAGACGCGTGAATCGCTGAAAGCCGAGATGAACTCGACCGAGCCGATGCTGCTTGCTGTCCAGGAGCACGCGTACGAGCTCGCGATCCGCCAGAGCCAAAGAGACATGAGAATCGTGTCGGCGCAGAACAAGATCATCCAACTGGAGGCCCAGCGGAAGAACGACAAGCAGATGATGAACCAGTTGGAGGCTGCGCTCGCGAAGGCGACCAAAATGCTTGAGCGCAAGAACGCGACGTTCACGACCAAGTACCACGAGCAGAAAGAGCATCTCGACATCACACTCGCTGTGCGGCACGGACTCACGAACGAACTCCACACGAAAAAGCAACAGGTACTGGACCTTGAGAAGCAACTCGCAAATGTGACGCTCGCAAAAGATGCAGGTGACATGAAGAGGAAGCAGCTGCAGCAACAGATCAAGATCATGCAGCACATGCACGCGCGCGAGCTGGAGAAGTGTGCGTCGCTGCTGGCCAGGGACCGTTCTGCCGCAAACGCGAAACACGCGACAACAAAGAAGCCAAGTAGCAAGCTCTCAACGGCTGCGAAGGCGGCAACGGATGCGATGGGCAAGCGCACGGCAAGTCGAAATCAACACTCGTCCTCGGCTGAGTCAATGGAAGGCTTCCGCGAAGGCATTGTACGTGGCAGGGCTCGCTGTGTCGACATGTGGGTGCTGCATGCCACAGCAGGCAAGGTTGTTTACTTTATATGCTCGTTGCTGGCTCAGGACGTGTGCAAAACGGCGCCTCTGGCTGCAGTGGAAGGCGCAGAAGGTGAGCGAAATTGCTTGCTTTTCTTGCTATGTCTCTGAAGACGCTTTTTTTTTCTTACAGTGGGTTTGCTTTTTTGCGTGGAAGAATGGCGAGAGTTTGTCGAGTTGATTGCAGCGTACGAAGATGAGAGCAATCACGCCGCCAGATCGTTTCAGCGGCGTCGTTGACCTCGATGTGTGTAATAACCTCATGACGTGAATGGCATACTTGCTGTTTTTCCAAACATTGATTATTCGGCTGATGGCGACGCTTCTGCTGCTGTCAAAGTGGCGACGACAGCGACGATGATACTGCTCGTCAACGCCAACACACAGACATGCACATGACGCACTGTTTGCTCCTAAATAGAGCCTTGAGCTGTTCGGAGTCCCTGGAATCCCGCCAGCGTCTAACATGACCAGCAGTTGCGCTCGTCGCACTGTGTGGTTCACTGGAGGATTACTGCAACCTCGCCTCGCTCAATACACGAAGGAGCTCCATCTACTGATATGTTTTGTAGGCGCCTTCCACCTCTACGAATTGACGAGCGTGAAGCCGTGCCTCTGTAAACAGGAGCGGTCGGTTCGATCCACTCACGCGAGACCATTGGGAGTCTAGATCGTTCTCGCGGAGGTATCTGCTACTCGCGAGCGCAGTCGGAGTCGTCGTCGCAAAGCCAGCAGCAAGCGTACGGACCCGTTCGAACCGCGTGCGTACGGGTTCCCACGAATCGCCGAACGACGAAGACGATGCCGACGCAGCAGTCATGAGAGCAGCCTTCAAAATCGGATCTGCCGCCACAGCATCGCGCAAGTCCTTGATCTCGTTGGTGAGCTCGTCGATGGACGCCATGCCGTAGGACACTTCCAGTCTTGCGCTGTGGTGCTCAATGAAATCCACAACGGCATCACGCTCAATGGCGACGAAATCGAGCGGCCGCGTCGGCAGCAGCGCGGCTGCTTCGTCCGCAGGCTCTTCGCCAACAGTCTCTTGACCAGGCAAACGAACGGATCGGTCGCTGAATCGGCTCATGGAATCGAGTGTGTGCACCACGAAGCGCCCGATTTGACGCTGCACTGAGTGCTTCTCGATGTCACTCAGCTGCGCGTACAACCGGCGCGTCGAGAGGTTCAATGAGCGGAAGAACGCGACGATCTTTGCCGTCGGCCAGTGCAAGCGGCCGCGCTGCACACCAGAGTCTTCGTCTGGTGTCGTCCCGTGCGAGGCACTCGAGTCGCCAAACTCTCCGGACAAAAGCGACTCAAGACCGAGTTTCTCAACCTGAGTGTGCACAAACTCGGCAAGCTTTCTTCGGCCACACGACGCAGACCCAGGCTGCGCGCCACTTTCTCTGCCAAGGACACTCGCAGTAGACGCATACCCAGAGAGAAGATCTGTGAGCGCAAGACACACGAGCCACCATTCAGACGTCAAGCGCACTCGTGGAGGCGCATTTGCTTCCGTGTAGAGCTGCCCAATCGCTTCGCGCCGCGCCACGAACCACTGCAGGGTCTCAAGAAGCAGCCATGGCGATGCGTCTGCTTTGCGCGCGTCGTCAGTCCACAGAGCGCTGCTCGTAGGATCGGGAAGCTCGGATCCATGCGATTGGATCCAGCTGTACTGCGTGCGGAGGTACGCGAGCGCTCTCTCCATCAAGACAGCGAACCCGATTGCCTCGTCATCATCGCTGGTACCATCCACCAGTTCCTGCAACGCTTGCTGCACTGCACGACCAACGAAGAGCGCGCCGTGCCAGGTCTCGTAGAACGGCACGGTGGTCGCCGCATCGCTCACAACGTGATCGAACACTGTCGACGCGCTCTCAAAGTTCGCGAGACATCCGCCGACCCAGCCACCGAGCATCTTGCGTCGCCACTTGGGATCCAATATCGACAACGTCTCGCGCAAGAACGCCGCACACACCTGCAGACACGGAGCTGCCTCGGACTGGCGATGCAGCGGCAGAGCGAACACATGGAACTCGTTCACGTGCGCATTGGAACGCGCACTGATGACTCGAAGGCGAACCTCCAGCACAGAAGCCTCACCTCGTGCACCAGCAACTCGAGTGTTCCTAAGCGCGAGCGAGTACGTCCACGACGCGCGCATGACCACAGCGAGCATCTGGAGATCCATCATGACGATGAGTTGCGCAAACTCTCGAGTGTCAGCGCTCGAGATCCCCGCACTGGCGCTGCTGGTGGCCCCGAAATGGGCGCAATGCTCTCGCGCGATGGCCATGATGCTGGCGAGTTGCTGGAACGTCGTCGTGTCGTCGAGCGCCAGGACCCGAAGACAAAAGACGAACGCTCGTTCGCTCACGAGCGATACTTGGTACTTGACAACGTCTTGCTTTGGCGCCGTCGCGCTCGGGTCTCCAGCAAACACTGGCGCCAACAGACAAGATGCCGCGGCCACATCCTTGCTGCTGACATCAGTTAGACGAGACACCAGCTTGTCCACGATCGCTGGATCTGAGATCTCTGCCAGCAGCAACGCCGATTGCGCTCCCGCACACTCGCAGGCACCTGCTTCGGCGCGTCTGGCCTTTGGCTCCGCACGGCGCAGCGCTGCTGCTGCTGCAGTGCGATCGGCGGCAGACGCGCGCTCCTCACGCTCGCCCGGCGTGAAGAACGCTTCGAGCTGATCCTCCGCAACAGCAGCAGCAGCGCCCTCGCCGTCGCTACTGGAACGAACCGCGAGCTGCCGCACGTGCTCTTGCTTGACGAGAGCCAGCAGGCGCTGGTACGCGGCCCATCTCTGCGGGTGCTGCTCCACGTGGTGCGAGCGCATGTTGTCGGAGCGGAACGATTTTTTCCACGTCGCGACGCTTCTCGAGCGTGCGCGCGGGCGCTTGCGGGACGAAGCTTCGGTGGGGCTCGAGGGCGCGCCGCCGGCGACGCGCTGCTCACGGCCGAAGGCCGCGCAGAAGCGGCACTCGACGAGCAGCACGTCGCCCGAGCCGGCGTCACGCTCCACGACGCGCACGCCGAACTCGCGCGTGTACTCGTCGCGCCATGGGTGCACGCGCCGCGGTTTCTCCATGGCCGGTGGGTGTGTCCTAGGCGAAGAGAT
>JAADVP010000666.1:0-16513 GCA_023335675.1 Globisporangium solare | reverse complement strand
TAGGACGCGGACGCATCGAAGCCTTTCAAAGACCCTAGACAACAAAACGTGGAGACGAGAAAATCTCCACCCAGGTAGACCTGGATATTGCAGGAGGTGACATTCTCACTGAAACCTGTGATAATAGAGGATAGCGGAAGATTCGGACCATGCGTGTGTTGCAGCATCCATCCTACGGCTCGTAAAGTGTCTCGTCGCTGTGCGGATGGACGGGAGGAGCCCCCTCCATAGCGGCGCGTAGAAGCGCCGGATGCGCGCGCTGCTCAGTGGCTTTGGGCGCCATCTGAAGGCCTTCGGATGCGATTGATTGACGCATAGGCGCGCGCAGCGGATCGAACGGAACGGCGACAACGCGTGGAAACCCTCGCGAGGTCACACGAGTGTGTTCTGGAGGCGGAAGACATGCATGCGCGTCACAATCAGAAGGCTGGCGCAAATGGCAGATCTCATGGCTCGTGACTCACGAGCCATGAGATCTGTAAGCAGCGAGGTGATGACCACCATCTGGGCATCTGGGCTTTCCCGCGTGCTGTGACCAGCTGAGGCGAAAAAGAAATGCCGTCGCTTACGCTCGCACGCCACATGGGACAGCAGCGCACTGGAGACCTCTCCATCCAGTCTCACAGGACAAGTTTACCTACAAAATCGTATACATTCCATAACTGTACATGTTCATAAAACACTATTTATTTAAATATACAATTCGCAGAGTGCGAGGGGCTTTCCTGTCTGCTCCCTGTACATCCAGCGTGTTCGACTGGCCCGAATGGCGCTGTCCGAGAGAGAGAGCGGGAGAAGCCGCGCTGGCCCCATCCGGTCGCGCGCTCTTCGGCGCCAGCATGGATGCGCGCGGAGGTACGGCGCCATGGCGCTTCCCGCCAGCTGCGCGCCATTTCGTTCGAGCCCAGGCGCGCGCATGCGCCATTCGAGTTAACACGCGGCCACCGACATGCCGCGACGACGGAGCGCGACCTCATCGTACGTGCTGCGCACGCGCATTCTGAGCTGGCTGGTGGCGCTTGCGTGCTTGATTGACGGTTGGTTGCTAATGGACGTGTGTGTCTTTTTTGTGTTGCTGCATGCAGGCTGCAGAGAGGCAAAGTGTTCCCGTTGCCGGCAGCTTATTTTGCGCCCGTGCAGCTCGCGCCGGCGCGCGCGGCGCAGCTCGAGGCCTCGCTGAACGCGCAACTGCAGGACGCGCTGCGCGTGTACCACGAGAGCTACGCGAACGGGCCCGCGAGCGTCGGCGGTGATCGGCTCGACGTGCCCTGGAAGTACGTGGGCTCGGTCGGGAGACTCAAGACGTACAAGACGGCCGGCATGGATCCATCGCCCACGAGACAACAGCGACCAGCGCAGCCGCAGAGCGACGCGCGCGCGCCGCTCAGCAGCGTCGTGCAGTCGTACCGCACGTCCGGCAAGATACAGGGCTTCTACAAGGACATTCTGCGCGTGCACCACGCGGAGAACTCGCTCGAGTTCCTGAACCAGCAGACGCTGCTGTACCCGGACACGGTGGACGCCGCCGTGCTGCATACGGTGCGGAGCGCGCCCGACCAGGAGCAGTACTTCGGCATCAAGTGGGCTGCGACGACGTCGCCGTCATCCGACATCGGCCACCGCGACTGGTGCTACGCCGAGATGCTCGGGTACACGGTGGACTTCCAGGGCCGAGAGATCGGCTTCTCGGTCTCGGCGTCGGTCGACCTCCCCGAGTGCCCCAACATGTTCGCGACCAAGCACGTGACTCGTGTGCGCATGCGCAGCACGATGCTGATTTTTCCGACCCAGGACGCGCAGGCGACATCCGAGATCGTGGTCATGGGCGTGAAGGAGGTCGTCGACTCGTCGCTCGGCACGAACGCACACCACCGACACTTTATGGCGATCCTGAACGACATGTCGCTCGTGATCGACTCGCGCAACATCACGCAGCAGTCGCTGATCCCGACGAGCGAGTGGGTTCCCGACCGCGACCGCGCCGAGTGCAACATCTGCTGCCGCGCGTTCAACTTTGTGTTCCGCAGGAGACACCACTGCAGGCTGTGCGGCGAGGTGATCTGCCGCACGTGCCTCGTCAAGCGGAGCATCCCGAGCGCTCGAGGCGTCGACGGCGACGGCGGAAACGCGGTTTCGAGACACACGATAGCGACCGAAAAGTTCTGCGTGCGCTGCGTCATGAGTCTGCGCGCGATCGATCGCCGGCGCGACAACTTCACCCACCAAGTACATAAAGGTATGACGTGGCTGGGGTACAAGGGGTCTTCACATGTGCTGTCACTGACTGTGTTCTCTTGTGTGGCTGGCAGTCAACTCTTTGCGGCAACTAGGCCGCGATTCGTCGATCTCTTCCGAACTGAGCGCCGCTGTCCCAGCGTACCACTCGTTCCCCGTGTCGATATGCAGCTCCGAGAAAAGCATCGCGCTGTCAGGACGCAGTTCGAGTCGCGAATCCGCCAACAGCTCTACACGGGGCTCCTCGATCTCGTACTACAAGCGCGGGAGCTCCATCAAGAAGATCCTACGACTGGAGGATCTCATTAAGTTTCCCGTGGATCGGCCACAGGGTACCGGAGACGACGACGACGACGACGACGACGCTCGCCACGGCGACGTGTTCCACGTGGACACGAAGAAGATGACACCTGTGCGCCTCGCGAAGAACGACAGGTCGATGATGGAGCTCTACAGCCACCTCGTTCGGCTCTCTCAGTCCAGTGGAAGCAACAGAGGGCCGGCGAGCGGCAGCATCTTGGAGATCCGTCAATCCATCGCGAGCCAAGAGGTCTTGCTGCAGCAGATCCGTCAGAGTCTCGTGTCCACGTAAACCAGAAAATCCAGAAACCCAGAACGCATCATTTCACTCATCGGAAGGTGAAATAGAATGGGTATCGCGCAACGAGCGACCTCGGGAAGAACTGGATCGGCTCAGGCGCGAGCCAAGTTTGGCTGCCACGCTCCTATTTTAAAGCAGCCGTGAGAGCTTCGTACTCAGCAACAGGCACCCCAGTCACTCGTAGCTTGAGACAACCGACTCGAGCTTTATTTAGCTGGAATAAAACGGAGCCCTTTTTAGGCGCGCGCGCGCGCGCGCGGCGCTCCTCAGACAGATGGCCTTGGAGCCACGGACCAGTCCCCAGAAGAGGAAGGGTGAGGGCCGAGACAGAGCGAGGCACCTGGCGCGTGGATGCTGTGAAACGTGACGTCCGCGGCCATTTTCCTCCAGCGAAAGCAAACCCCCTTCTCGGTGCCAACAAGACGCACGCTGCTAGGTTCGTTCCCAGAGCACTGTGGAAAGAGAACCAGACGTCTGTCTGCGCTAGGCAAACATGTTCGTGGCTAGAGGAGCTGCGCATCGAGGCCTCGTGAACACGCGGCGCGACAAAGACTACAAGGACCTGACACCGCGCTCCGACAACTCTGTCAGAGGAGGAGGCGACAACGAAGACCAGCCGTTGAATGCCGATGGGTCCATAGATACGACCAGTAGACCTGCTGTCTTGAATAACGATGACGCTGTGAAGGATAACAAGCAAAGTAACACGACACTGGACGTCGCGGACGTTGTCAAACCGGAGCATGTGGGCAAGGCGTCTCCTCGCGAGGGCGACGAAGACGACGCGCTGCGCTTCTGGCTGCTCGATGGTTTCACTGGGAATCGGCTGCTGTACATGCGCCTTTCGAATCTGGCGATCACGGCGCTGCGCCACTCGTGGTTTAATTCGCTCGTGATGCTCTGCATCTCGTGGGCCTCCCTCTCCGTTGGCTTGCAGACCTACGAAGCGCTCTCGACCAACGAGATCCTCGACGACCTCGATCTCGGCGTCTTGTCGGTGTCCATCCTCGAGTGCGTGCTCAAGATCCTGGCGGAAGGCTTGGCTCCGTGGCGGTTCTTCACCGGGAAAGAGATGCGCTAGAACTGCTTCGACTTTGGGATTATCGTCATGAGTCTGCCCATGTGGGGCTCGGCGCTCGGCGGCGGCAACATTGCGATTCTGCGCATGCTCCGCCTGATGCGTATCATGAAGCTCGTGAAGCGGATCCCGCAGCTGTACATGATCGTCATGGGGCTCATCGGCGGGCTCAAATCCATCGGGTACATCCTGCTGCTGCTCTTCCTCGTGTTCTACCTCTACGCGATCTCGGGTATGTACGCGTGGAAAGACAACGACGCGTTCCACTTCCGGAGCGTGCCGATCGCGATGGTGACGCTCTTCCGCATGTCCACCCTCGAGAACTGGTCGAATGTACGTGGCCAGCTTTGCATCTCGTGGAGTTTTGAGAAAAAAGTTTCCGTTTTCTCAATCTGACGCTGTTGTGTGTGTGTGTCTACGTTTTCCCAGATCATGAACATCAACTACTTTGGGTGCGACAGGTTCCAGGGCGGCTACTACACGGACGACCTGAAGGATGCCTACCGCTTCCAGTACTGCAACACGACGGCCCTCTTCGGCGCGAACGCCACGGAAAGCGACATCAACGAGTCGCGAATTATCAACAGCTTCATGGCGATGTTCTATTTCATCACGTTCATCTTGATCTCGGCGTTCGTCATGCTCTCTCTCTTCATTGGTGCCATCACGATGAGCATGACGCAGAGCATGGAGCACATGAAGGCGGCGCAGGAGGAAGCGGAGCGCAAGAAGCGCATCGAGAAAGCGCAGAAGCGCGCGCTCGAGGCCCAGCAGCGAGAGAAAGAGATGGCCGAGAAGCGGCGGCTCGAAGCTGCTGCTGCGCAAGCCAACGGAGAAGCCGAGCCGCAGCAAAACGAAAAGGGGCTCTCGGCCGCCGAGAAGAGGGACCGGCGCAAAATGCGCGAAGTGCTGCTGGCCACGTGGGACGACTGCGACCTGACCGACATCTTGACGCAGAAGGAAAGCGACAACAAATCGCTGAGAGGCCGGTACCTGCAGCTCGCGAACCTCACGTCCAAGATCGTGGAGCACCCGCGGTTCGCCAACTTCGTGACGCTCGTGATCATCATGGCGGGCGTCCTCGTGGGACTGCAGATTTCGCCCGAGGTGGAGGATGCCATCGGCGGATTCCTCATAGGCTTGGATTCCGCGATCTTCGCGGTGTTTACGACAGAAGTGGTGCTGAAGCTCATCGCCGAGAGGCTCGAGCCGTGGGGCTACTTCCACTCGGCGTGGAACACGTTCGACTTTGTCATCGTCATCGGGTCGTTCACCAAGGGCAAAGGCGGCATGCTGACGATGCTGCGTCTGCTTCGACTGCTGCATCTGCTCAAGCTCGTGTGCGCATTCCCGCAGCTGGAGGTGATCGTGTCGGCGCTCATGAAGGGCGTGAGCTCCATCGGGTACATGGGCTCATCCTGCTGCTGTGCTTCTACGTGTTTGGGATCCTCGGCAACATGATGTTTGCGCAAAACGACCCGTTCCACTTCCAGTACCTGCACTACGCGATGGTGTCGCTCTTCCAGTCGACCACGATGGACGGATGGAGCGACGTGCTGTACATCAACTACTACGGCTGCGACAAGTACGGCTACGACGACTACATCGCGATGGGGTACAACTGCACGCCGCACGCGAGCGGCTTCCTCGCGGTCGCGTACTTCGGCGCGTTTATCGTGCTCGGCGCCATGGTGCTCATCACGCTCTTTGTCGGTGTGGTGACCACGAGTATGGAGGAAGCCACGTAGGAGATGGAGGCTGAGAGGGAGCTGCTGCGGCGCGTCGAGGAGCTCCGCGTGCGCAAAGGAGTCGACCAGGCCGTCGTGTCGTCGTACATGCAGGTGTTCCGCATTCTCGATCTCGACAACAGTGGCTCGGTCGAGGAAGCCGAGCTGCGCATCGGTCTCGCGGCGATCGGCAAGAATCCGTCCTACGAAGAGCTCAAGGAGATGATGGACGTCGTGGACGAGGACGGCAGCGGCCAAATCGACATCGTCGAGTTCGTCGAGTTTATGATCCACGTGCGCGAGAAATCCGACGAGCAAAAGGCGAAGGCGAGTGCTGAAGCGGCGCGGGAGGAAGCCGAGCTTGCCGCTGCCGACGCAGCGGCCAAGCACGCGAATGCGTCTTCCCCGGCCCACGCGATCCACGAAGGCGACGAAGACGATACCGGCGATGACGAGGGCAAAAGCAGTCGCATCCAGCTCTTCGGCACGCAGGACGGAGTCGTTGTCGACGAGAAAGAGCGTCGCGCGAGCGTTAACTTTGAGAAACCGTTCACGATCGCGGCGTCGGTGTCCAACATCAGCATCGTCGCGATGCCGTCGGAGAACCACCTCATGACGGACAAGTACGAACCGAGCGAGCCTGGGAGCGAGCACCGCCGCCTGGGCGACGAGCAACTCATGAGCTGGAGCTCCGCGAACGCGAGCGTGCAGTCCGAGGGCAATCTGAGCTCGTCCGTCGTCGACATGGACCACCACCAGCTGCTCGCCAAGGACGTCTCGACGTCGTCGCTGTCCGCGGCGCTTCCGACGGGCTCGCAACTTGGTTCACCGCGCTCAGGGCGCAAAAATAAAGTCGTTCCGTCGGGCTGAGCTTCTGTCATTGTCTTCCACCTTACATATTTATTCGCGACACCGCTCTTGGAGCTCTGGCAGCGCCAACTAAACACGAAACACACACATATACACTTTGGCTTTGTTCTCATTCATTTGTCTTGTTTCCGAGCGCAATGCTAGAATTGATATTGCTCGAGGCTCATTTTCTGCATCAATGCGAGCTTGACGGCCTCAAAGCCGCCGGCTTTGGCTGCGTCGTAGGGCAGCTTGCCGTGGACGTCGGCAAGCACGAGGCTCGCGCCGTTCAGGATCAGGTAGTCGCAGCATGCGGCCGCGCCCTGGCGTGCGCTCGCGTGCAGCGCCGTCTCCCGCTGCGCATTGCGCGCATTCACGTCCACGCCATGGGCGAGACCCCACATGAGCTCCTGGAGGTCGCTCGTCGCACCGCCCTGGATGAACCTGTCGTTGAGCTCATTCGTGTGCAGGTCGCTGAACTCGGCGAAGCCGTGGAAATGGTACTTGGCCTTGATCCACTTGGCCTTTTCGTCGCGCGTCGAGGCCGCCGTGAGCTTCGTCCAGCCGCTCGGGATCGTGTGCTCCCAGATCGAGTTCACGACGTCGTTTCCCAAGTGGTCGCGCAGCAGCAGCAGCAGCGGCATCTCCCAGGAATCGAGCGTCAGCGACCGCACTTTCGACACGTGGACGCCGAGACTGCGATGGATGCCCGAGCACTCGATGCACAGGAAGCAGCCAATGTTGATCGAGACCCACTCGGAGGGCGACTGGCCGCAGTCGGCGCAACTCGCGTTCCTCGCGATGAGCTCGTCGATCACGCGCTGCTGCTCGGGGTGCACGCTCATGCGATGCGACTGCTTTTCGAGCATGCTCTCGGTGCTTTTCCGCGCAGCCTCAATCCAGTCCTGCATGTCGATCTCGCTCGTGGCCTGCAATAAATACTTGGCTTGGCTCGAGTCGATGATCTCAAAGCAGTACGGCAGGTTCGACGTCGCCGATTCGCGCACGCGCGAGAGCATCAGGTCGCACACGAGCACGAGGTCCATGTGCTTGCCGCGATTCTGGTACAGTTTGCCCGAGTGGATCTGGAACCACCGACGCTTCCAGCTACGTGCCGGGAACATCGTGTTGCGCAGGAAGAGGTACCCTTGCTTGACGATCGCGCCGAGGTACGTCTCGCGGCTGCTGCTCGTATCTTGCGAGATGACCTCGATGGGCAGTTCAAACGAGCGCTGCGACGTCTCGCTTTCAAAGTCCATCCGCAGCCGCGCTTCGAGCGCCTCGCGCTGCGCGCGCCACATCCGGTCGTCGTCCTCAAAGTCCTGCTTCGACGTCTGCAGCATGGACTGCCGCTCCCGAAGCGCTGGTTCGACGCTCTTGACGAGCTCGTGGCACGCGTGGAAGTGGCCCAGGAACGCGTACAGCGTCGAGTTGAAGCACTCGATGAGCAGGAATTTCTTCTGGCAGTCGAGTCGATTCAGATACCGCACGAGATCGAAGCGCGCCATCTCGAACTTGAGCCGCGCCTGCGAGACCTCGCGCTCCAGGGACTTGACAGCTGAGCGACTTGTTCCGCTGCTGCTGATAAACGAGTCGTTCGACGACGCGGTCGAGATGCTTGTCGTGCTGCCGGATCCCGGGCCATTCAGCAAGTTTGAGACCGCGGGACTGCCGATGAAAGTCGCATTGGCAGTGGCACTCGCAGGGACACCACCGAGGATGTTGGTCGGGTCCGACGCCGTGAGCGCCGTGGACGACGCGCCGGGTGTGATCGCGTTGCTGCTCCCGCTCTGCTTTGGCTTGGCCAGCAGCTTACTCAGCAGCGACTCGTACTCGTCGGCGAGCCGGCCAACTTCCTTGCGCAGGTCCGCGGCTTCCTTGAGCTCTTGCTCCGAGAACTTGTAGATCGAGTGGTGCAGCAGCGCCTCGATGCTCAGCAGCATGCTCACGCGCGAGCTCTGGAGCTGCGTGATCGTGTCGTGCACCTCGTTGAAGATCGACGAGAGGCTGCCGAGTTCCGGGCAGCTCGTCGTGAACAGCGCGCGCGCGTACTTGCGGTGCACGATCTCCTCCGCGAGCGCCGTCTCCTCCTCGCCGTAGCGCATCCCGGACGCGACGTACTCCTTCGTGCGCGCCAGGATTTCCTTCAGGAGACCGCGGAGACCGCCGAGCGACTCCTCAAAGCCCTCGAGCTGGCGCCGAAACATCGGCGAGTCCTCGACAAAGTCCAGCACCACGTTCTTCCCCGTGCCAGTGACCACAGGCGTACCCGTGCTCGACGCTGCTGTCGTTACCGACGCGATGGACGGCGAGCGCGTCGACGAAGACGGCGTCACTGCAAACTCAGAATCGCCTGTGTCGGTCGTGCTGCTCTCGCTGCCGTCGTCATCAGAAGAGCACGACAACGGGGACGCTGCAGCCGCGACGGAGCTGCTGCTGATTGTGGTCGTGACGGTCGCTCCATTTCCAGCGCTCGCAAGCGAACCTGCGCTGGCGCTGCTGCTGCTTCGTCGCTGCGCAGCTTCCTCTGCGCGCGCGCTGGCGACGGTGTTGACTCCGCCGAGGGAGTCGCTGCTGCCGGCGCTGTCTTCCTCCTGCATCGCCTTGAGCACGGCCGGGTCCAGCGCGCCAAAGTGTGCCTCGTACGCTGCGAGCTGCGTCTGGAGCTCCAGGATCATCTGGTCCTTGAGGAAGATCACGTGCTGCAGCTGCGCCACGCGGGAGTCCATCGTTCGTTCACGGCGCCGTGGGCCAGATACTCAAGCTGTACGCACACACACGCACGCGCGCTCTCGTGGGGAACGGTGCAGCGACGGAGGGAAGGAAGGGGGCGTGAGCGCGCGATCCGATGCGCTCGCTCGCTCGACGTTGTAGCTTTTGTTCGCATCAAGGGGACGCAAGCGCGCTGAGGGATAATCAGCCAATCCAAGCGCAAGGAACACCAACTGGTCTCCTCTCACTGGTAGAAAACGCGCTTTTTCAAGCAATACGACAAGCATGGAGCAAGGGAACGCGCAAAATGGTGTTTATCGGGTGTATATGTGGACGGGGTGAGCGAGCGCTGCGGCCATGCGGGTCTGGATGCCATCGCGCCCGCTCGCTCTCTCTCTCTATGTAGTGCATGGTCCAACGCGTTGCGTAACTTAGTTGGTGGAGCCCGCGAACACGTCGGCGAACTGGTCCTCGGGGTGCACGCGCTCGGACTTGCGCGCCTCGCGGCCGGCCTGCGACGCCTTGCGCCCCACGTAGCGCTCACGCTTATCCATCTTGGCATCTCGTCGAGTCTGCAACAGCAAACAGCATCATACACACACAGTTAAGCCACAGCGCCTGGGAAGAACACACACACAGAAACGCAACACGCACCTCGTTCGGCGACACGTAGCGCGGGTTCTGGTACAGCGTCTGGCCGCCGAAGCTGCCGTCGAATATCCGGATGGGCGTGATCACGAAGCGCGGGCCGATCTCGATGAGCTGCACGAGGTCCTCGCCGCGGTGGAGCGCCGCCTGCTCGATCTTCTTCGAGTCGGCCTCGTCCGCGAGCTGGAAGTTGCGGCACCACACCTTGCCGTCGGCGCAGTAGAAGCTCATGACGCGGTCGATGAACGGCTTGCTCTTCGGGTGGCCCTTGGGCGTGCCCCACACCTGCGTGAACAGCTTCTTCACGACCGCCAAGTGTGGCAACTCGTCAAACTCCTTGTCGAACGTCAGCAGCGGGCGCGAGCCGATCAGCGCGTTGCCCGTCATCTTGAGCTCGTCCATCGTGTGCACGTTCTGCACGAGGAACTTGACCGACGGGCCCGTGCCCACGCGGCTCACCCACATGTACAGATCCTGTCGCTTGCGCGCCTCCAGAAAGATCGTCGTGTTGCAGCCCTTAATCTCGGCGATCTCGTTCACGACGTGGAGCGTGTCCTTCGCGTCGAGCTTCACGTCGCGCTTGTGGTGCGGCAACAGCTTGCGGAAGTCGTCGAGCAGGTGGCGGTACCGCGTCGTGATGCCGCGCGACGAGAACACGAGCACGCGCTGTCTGTTGATGAAGCCGCTGCCGCCGGCGACCGCGACCTTCTGCTTCTTCTCGGGCTCGTCGGCCGCTTCCTTGATGGCCTTCATGGCGTCCGCCTCGCGTCTTCGCTTCGCCGCCGACATCGTCGCTGCTTGTGACTTTCCTGTTTTGCGAGCAGCTCTTCGTGAGCAACTTGCAGCGACGTCGAAATGGCTGGCTGGCCACCCAGTGGGTTATCTCCGGGCGGGTCAAACGCCATAGCGATAAGAAGCAAAACGGGTCACGGGTCGTTTTGTACTCAAACCCATTTGCTGTTGCTTGCTCTAACTTGATTTCTTTTAAAATTGATATTTGGGGTTGTAACCTACTGTAACGCTGGTGCTGGGCTAATGGGTGATTGGGTGTTTCCCTTCGCACTTTCGTTTTCCCCATAGAATAGAAGAAAATGGCGCTCCTGCGGCGCGCGCGCAAGGACATGTCCATGGCGGCGCTCGTGGAAGCGCACCGCCGCCACGTCCAGGCGGAAGAAGAAGAAGAAGAGGACCAGGAGGCGCGAGGCGACCTGCAGGACGACGGCGAAGACTCGGAGGAGGAGTGGCCCATTGACGCCGCCGTGGCAAACGAGGGCGGCGGCCGCCACCATCAGCGCCAGCGCCATTCGTACCGAGACAGCGACAGCGAGGACGACGACGAGGAAGAGCGCAAGCGTGATGATCGACATGCAGGCCCACATTACCTCGCGCATCGCCACCCAGCAGCGCCGAGCGCTCTGCGCTTGTCGGAGACAGACACCGTGACGTGCGCCGGCTCGGACGAGAACAACACACCCGACAGTCAGGGCCAAGAGCACGAACGGTATCATCATCAGCAACAACAACAACGCCGTGGACTCTTTCACTACGGACCGCCACGCGCCAAAGCAAGAGGGAAGCAGCTGGATGTACACGACTACGAAGAGCCCCTGCAGACGTCGTTGGCGCGTCGCGCACACGCCAAGCACCAGAGCGCGGCGTCGCCGCTGCCGTATCGTCCCGCCGCGAAGGTGAGTTCTGCGCTCATGAAGCCCATGCAGATGATGCGCGACCGCAGTCTCGCGCATCGCCAGGCACGTCGTTATGGCACGAGCTCTGGTCGCGGCGGAATCGTCGTTATTGACGGTGGCGGCGGCGACGACGAAGCGAGTCATTATCACGCCGAGAACGAACGCTCTCGTAATGGCGACCACCGCCACTCGCAGATCGATGCGCGCAGCGTCGCGGCCGACGGCACGGGACTCGTCAAAGTCGACGAGAAGATGATCCGATACATTGACGAGACGCTCGTGAAAGCCGACGACCAGGTGTTCAACAGGTACACGCGGTGCTTCCACGACAAGACGCTCGAGCATCTCTATCAAGAGTACACGGCAATCAATTGGTTCTCTCGTGCGCGGTGGCATATTCTGCTGTTGCTGGTAGTGCACTTGCTGGTGCTGCTGATGTTTGTGGTCATGCCGTCGTCCGGGTTCAAGTCCATGGACCAGTTTGTGCTCTCGGTAGACGCCGTGCCGACGTGGACGCAGTGGTTGTATCTGCTCGCGGCCGTGCCTTTCGCGTGCCTCCCGAGCGACAGGAACCCGTTCCAGAAGCGCTGGCGGTTCTGGGCGTGTCTGATCGTCGTCGCGTTCAACTTCGCGTTCCAGCTGTGGCTCGCGCACGCTGGTCAGTTGGCGCTCGATCGCTTTGACAGCATCGTGTCCAGCAGGCTCCAGTGCAACACGAACAACACAGCGTACCTCTTTGCGAATCGTAATGGTACCAACAGCAGTGGCAGCAGCAGCAGCGGTGGGAGCAGCTGGGGCACGATCGTCGTCAATGGCACGACTGAGCTCTCACCGGCGGCGTTGCTCAAGATGAGCGAGGTACAAATCCAGTTTGTGCGCGCAGTCACGTCGCTGTACGCTGGCACACTCATCCAGCTCCTGATCGGGTTTGCGTGGCTGTTCAGCTTCATCTTTGCGATCTCGATCCGGCTCGAGTTTGTGTACGTCATGATCATTGGCTTCAGCGCTGCGATCACGTACATGTTCATCGTGTTCCTGTTCTCGATCCAGGTCGAATGGATGTCGGCACTCTCGTATGGATTCACGGTCTTGTTGCTGTTCATCCTAAGCCGCTCGGCGGACATCACGAACCGCCGGTCGTTCCTGTCGACGTTTGTCGTCGAGAAGGAGAACGAGTCGCTCAAGTCGTCACTGACCAAGGCCGAAGCCGCACTGATGAACGAACCGGCAGGCGACAAGGAGCGGCAGGTCGTGGAGCACGTGCTCGATGTCCCGGAGATGAAGGCGCTGGAGCTTTTCCGGATCCCGTTTGCTGATCTCAAGTTCCTGCAGGCGATCGGCCGCGGCGCCATGGGCGACGTGATCAAGGCCAAGTACCTGGGCACGATGGTCGTGTGCAAGCGCATCCGGCGCGAGAATATCAACGAGACGACGATCGAGAGCTTCCGCGAGGAGATCGTGCTGATGTCGTGTCTGCGGCACCCGAACATCGTGCAATTCATCGGCGCGAGCTGGGACAACTACTCGAATCTGTGCATCGTGATGGAGTATTTGGAGAACGGCGACATGCACAGCGTGCTGCACTCGACAATCGGCAAGAACTTTACGTGGTCGGACCCGCTGCTCAAGATGGCGATCGACATTGTGCAGGGCATGCTCTACCTGCACTCGCAGGACCCGCCGATCGTGCACCGCGACCTCAAGAGCGTCAACGTGCTGTGCTCGGCGACCTACGGCTGCAACGTGGGCGACTTTGGCCTGAGTCGGCGATACAAGAAAGGCGTGGTGGACGCGCTGACGACGCTCGTGGGTACGCCGTTCTGGCTCGCGCCCGAGATCATCCGCAACGACCGGTACGGCCCCGCAGCCGACGTGTACTCGTTCGGCATCGTGCTCACGGAGCTCGAGACGCGCAACACGCCGTACCACGAGCTCGACGAGAGCGGCATCAAGGTGATGATGCGCATCGCGCACAACAACCTGCGGCCGTCGCTGCCCGCGACATGTCTGCCGCAGCGGCACAAGCTGATCACCGACTGTCTGCTGGACAACCCGGCGTCGCGGCCGACGTTCGCCGAGATCCTTGCACGGCTGCAGGGCGCCGTGCAGCTCGAGATCGAAGACGACGCGACCAAGGCCACCCTGAGTCTCGAGCGACGGACGCTCCTGAAGAAGACGCAATGATCAAAGAGTGTGAAGTAAGTGATGATGTATGACCGAATGCTAATGTAATAAGTTTAATTAATGCGTTAAATAGCTCTCCAGTCCGCCCCCTGCACCCGCCACGAGGGCAGCAGCACGCCATCGTCTGCCGCCGCCGCCGCCCTCGTGATCGGTGCCAGCTGCGAACGAAAAAATCCGCCATGGGTGCTCCCCCGCGCGCCATCTCGAAGGATCGAACGCAGCGAAAGAGACACGGCGGAATATAATATTTGCGGTGGGGGTGCATGCTGCTACTCCTATTGTCTCACCCTGTCCATGCAAATCACCAAGAGAAAAATAAAGCACTCGCTTGGACCGTGTCACGTGCTGTCTAGTATAAGCGCTTCTCGTACGTGTAGAGGCCGTGGACATTGCCCTCGCGCTGCGCCGCGGGCGTGCGCAGCTCGAAGCGCAGCTCGCCGTTGCCGAGCGCCGTGTGCACGTCCGCGAGGCTCTTCTGGCCGAGGTCCTGGAGCCCGTGCATGATGCCCTGCTGCAAGTACGGAATGTACTTCTTGAGCGAGCCCTTGTCCACGACGGCGCCGCTCACGCCCTGGGCGACCTTCACAGCCGCGTTCTGCGCAAAGTAGCGCTTCGACGAGCCCTGGGTCATGGCCTCGATCGAGCCCATGCCACGGTACTTCTTCAAGCGCACGCCGTCCTGGAAAAAGTACTGGCCGGGCGCCTCCTCGGTACCGGCAAACAGCGAACCGCACATGACGGCCGACGCGCCCACCGACAGCGCCTTGATGATGTGGCCCGAGCTGCCGATACCGCCATCGGCGATCACCGGCACGCCGAATTGGCGCGAGTAGCGCGACGTGTTGTACACGGCCGACGCCTGCGCGCGACCGACGGCGCACACCTCCTGGGTCGTACAGATCGAGCCAACGCCCATGCCGACCTTGAGGCCGTCGGCACCAGCGTCGATGAGGCTCTTGCACTGCGCCATGGTCACGACGTTGCCGCCGATGACGTCAATGTGTGGGTACGTGGACTTGATCCACTTGATGAGGTCGATCTGGAAGATCGAGTCACCCTGCGACGAGTCGATCACGATCAGGTTCACGCCCGCCGCCACAAGCGCCGAGCAGCGGTCGCGGTCGTTTGGACGCGTGCCGATGGCCGCACCCACGAGCAGCTGCTTGTTCGCATCCTTGGACGCGTGTGGGAAGTCGCGGTTCTTGACAAGATCGCGGCGCGAGATGAGCGCCACAAACTCGCCGCGCGCGTTCACAATCGGCAGCTTGCCCTTCTTGCTCTCGCGCAGGATCTTGTTGGCCTCCGAGAGCGACACGCCCTCAGGCGCCGTGATCAGGTCCGTCGCCATGACCGTGCCCAGCTTCGTCAAGCGGTCCTCGATAAAGTCAATGTCGCGGTTGCTCACGATGCCCACGAGCACGCTGCCGACCTTGCCGTCCTTGGTGATCGGGATGCCGGCAAAGCCAAACTCGGCCTTGATGCGGTCCACATCGGCGAGCGTGTCCTCTGGGGACAAGCACTTTGGGTCCGTGATGAAGCCGTTCTTGAACTTCTTGACCAGACGCACTTCCTTCACTTGCTCCTCGACCGTCATGTTGTAGTGGATGATGCCGATGCCGCCGTGGAGCGCCATGCCGATGGCCATCGCGTGCTCCGTCACCGTGTCCATCGGCGAACTCACCAATGGCAGGCGCAGCGAAATGTTCTTCGTGATCTTGGTCTCCAACTTGACGGCATCCACGCCAAAGTCAATGTGGCCTGCACATATTATATTGGGAACACAAACAAGCACTTGTCAGCATACGCGCTCCATCAACAATGCCCACAGTTTGAGCAGCATCACGCAGGCAGCATGCGGTGCAGACAGTGGCATGTTGAAGTGGCCGCGGAGCAGCAGGCCAGTCGCCTTCAACATGGCGCCCATCTTCAACGCGCGCACCGTCGCGTAGCATGCCGCCTCGCTCTTCAAGCGACCGACGTACCGGGCATGAGGATGAGGTCGTCGTACGTGAGGCCGACGCCGTTGTTCTTGTTGACGAAGATGTCGATGGCCGAGCGGCCGTCCGCGAGCTCCATGTCAGCCATTGCGCAATAGGGAAAGAGAGGGAGGGGCGGCGGAGAACGGGGCTTGTGCGAGGTCGGCGCCGAAAGATCGAATGACGCCCCGCGTCCGTAGAGCTGCACGACGAAGCAACTCCGCCGCGCCAGTGATTCCGCGCGAGACCACTCAGCCAATCAGCGGCCGTTTCGAAGCCATTCGAAACGCACGCGTTTCTATTTCTACTTTGTTGAAGCTGGCTACACACCACACCAATCAAGAGAAGAGGCATTCGGATTGATGGGATGAGGGAGGGGGCACTGTTGAGCATTGCTGCTTGCATAGGGCTCGCGACATGACGTCAACACGCGAGCATACTCAAGCGAAGACAAAACAGAAAAAAAGGGGCAATAAACAAACTACTCCCTTTCCAAATTTAAATAAAAAATCTGCGCCTCTTGAAATATAACATTGTATAGTACGGCTCATACGAAATATACGGGTATTATTCGGCGATGTGCAATTTATAGTATTTATGACGCTTGTATGGTAATATAATCGAAAAATTTATAAATACGGTGATAAATGCCGAATATATAACCGCACCTGTAGCTCAGTTGGTAGATGGGACGGGACTCGTTACACGACGTACACGTGCGGTGAGGAACCGCACGTGAGAGGAAGGGCACAGCGGTAACGCTGTGTCCAAAGGGAAGAGAGGGAGCTTTGCGCAGTAGCGTGCAAATTGAGAAG
>JAADVP010000665.1:0-16534 GCA_023335675.1 Globisporangium solare | reverse complement strand
GAGCATGACCACACGAATGCCCGGGTCCACTGCTATGTAGAGTTACTGGAGAGAAGTATATTGAAGATACTACTCAGCTACTTGACTTCGTCGTCTCACGATGCATGCAGTACGCGGAGAAGTACGACAGCTATAAGCGGCAAAAGGAGCACCAGTAAAATTGCACTACGTTCACGGACGGACCATGCAAGAAGAACTTCCATAATGCTAACTCGTTGAAGTCGCATCGATGTAACCATCATTACCATCTTTCCTTTTAGATTTCCTAGAAATCTAAATTGAAGAAATAAATCCAAACATTTGGCCCTCTCCATTTGTCTATTCCATGTCGCTCTGTGTTTACTTTAGATGCAGCTAACATACCTCAAAACTCAAAAAAGAAATATGTGTGCTTGACAAACAAAAAAACTGAAATGGAATCCAATAATAGCAATTCTTTCCCGCTCGCGCGCATAAGGAGCTAGTCGCTATGGTACTCTTTGATTTGGCACTGCACGAGATCAGCGCGTTCGTTTTTGCTGCTGCGCGCTTCGTCCAAGTTTGGTCACCTGGATGTGGTGCACGAGGTATTTGTCGTTACCCCACGGAATCGTCGTCAGCGACGTTTGGCGACGTCAACACGCGCACGTACTTGGTCGTCCTGCTCGCGTCGCTCTCGAGCTCGCTTCCGACCGTCAAGTGCTTGAGGAACGCGTTCGAAAGCATGTTTTTTTTCTCTTTTCTAACCCCTTTTCTCATGTCTTTTTCTTCTTCTCCGAAATATTTTTTCTTCTCGCCATGTTGTTTTCACGCTAGATCATCGCATATTCATTTTTTTGCGTATGAATCTTAAAGAATACTCACCTGCTGGGCGTGTCGGGGCCGGTTGATCACGTGGACTAGCTGACTAAAAGTATAGGTGAAAGCCACGACCGCGCCCTCGTTCCCCTCGACCGCCACGGCCACTGCTTCGACCACCTCTGTTTCGATGAATAACTTCACGTTAAAAAGAAAGTACGAGCAGGAAGATCACGAGCGTGCCGACGAACGCGCCGATCTGTGTGCAAAAGCTGCTCCACTGGTACACCACGTGCGTATACTCGCCGCCCGATTGCTCTAAACGGACACAGAGCAACACACACGCGCAGCGTGGTCTCAGCCCTATAGCAAAGTACTATTAGGGCGAGTCGTCAAATACACCTGTAATTTGAAAATGAGCACCCCTTGCTGCAAAGTCAGAAACATGGTTTATTGTACATAATAAGTCGACACTGGTGCTGTGAGCACGCCCGTATAATACATAAAAGTCAAAAATCGTGCGGAGGAGAAAGCACCAAGGACCCGGGTGGTCAGCAACCGCACCCGGCAGGATCTCGCTGGCAACCTAGCTGGGATGGGCAATATATGCAAATGTACGAACGACCCTTGGTCACGTCCGTTCACGTTGGCACCACTCAGTGTCCAAACGATAACACTCTCAAATACCCTCTCTTAATATAAAATATATCAATGTTTGGCAAAACACACGTTCTACCGCACAACCAATATATGCAAATGATATGAAGTATCGTGAATCTGGCTTGGCCAGACCCCCGATATGTGGGATTGTCAGAGCAGTGAAGGTGCCTTCTAGGCGGCTTCGCAGTGCTGTTGTGCTGCCCGCACAGCGCTGAACTACTGTTTCATGGGGAATCCTGGCATTAATAAAACAACATTCTCAAAGTTGTTCGCTTGGATTCTTAGCGATTCTGGAATGAGGCGCAGCCAAAAGGTTGAGATCTGTGGCGCACAGCAGCTGAAAGATGAAGGCGCGCAGAAGTTTCGAGACAAGATTAACCAGACCATGGGAGGAGTGATCTTTAGAGACGAAGCATACGAGCTCAATCCAGCAAGCGACTTGATGGGCAAGCCCATTGTCGCAGGAATTTTCACAGCGGCAGAAGACAAGAGAGACGATTTGTCGATTATTCTGGCAGGCTCTGAGGATCGCATTCAATAGAAGCTGTATAAGCACAACGACGGGGTCCGAAATCGCTTTGAAGAAGTTCATTTTGACGATTTCGACGAAGCCAATTTGAAGGTGGTTTGGGATGGCTTCTTCAATGAGAAAAAGTGGGCGGGTGATGAGAAATGTGGCACCATTGCTTGTCGGAGACTTGCTCGTGGAGCAGGGCGGAAAGGTTTTGGAAATGCTCGCGCGGTTCGGCAGCTGTTTAAACAAGCTACTCAATCAGCCATGACACGTGAGGAGTTTAACGGCATTACAGAGATCCGTACAAGCGATGTCATCGGCAAAGCTGGTTGCTGTCTTGGAAGAGCTGCATGGTAATATTAGGTGGACCGCGATCATGGGATAAGATCGCTGAGCTTGTTCAAATCTGTGACAAAAACTACGAGCGTGAGCTGAGCGGCGTGGACACAATTCCGGTGAGCATGAGGCGCTTGTTCTTGGGCAATCCTGGCACGGGCAAGACGACTTACACGGCGATTTATGGACGTGTGCTAAAGTATCTCAACTTTCCGTCAAACGGCGACGTCGTGAAGAAAACCGAAGGAGACTTTGTCGGTCAATTTGTTGGCCAGTCGCAGACCAAGACCACAGATATCCTCAATTCTGCCAAAGGCAAGGTGCTAGTGATCGACGAAGCATACAACTTGAACGACAACCTGTATGGGAAGCAAGCACTTGACGTGCTGGTGGAGAAAGTGCAAGGTACTGAGAGCGATGACATTGCCGTGGTTCTAATTGGATACGAAGACCAAATGCTCGAGATGCTGCGTACACAGAATCCAGGTCTGGCTCGCCGGTTCTCGTCACAACAGGCTTTCTACTTCGAGGACTACTCGGAGTACGGGCTTTTGAACATTTTTCTGGCAGCGTGCGCCAAGAAGAACGTTCATTGCCCCGTCGAAGTTTCTGAGCTTATCATCCAGCAACTCTCTCTCCAGAAAAGCCAACCAAGTTTCGGTAATGCCGGCGCAGCGGAGCTGATTTTGAAGACCGCGATCGAAAATGCGAGTACGCGTCCGCTGGATAGAGACCATCGTACTGACGGCCGAAGGTGTAGAAAATGATGTGATGAAGCATGCTCAAACAACAGGTAAAGCACAGGGAGATGGCCTCAAGCTGGACGATCCACTGTCCTTGCTAGATTCCTTGTATCGAGTTGACCATATCAAGAGCAAACTACGCCAAATCCAAACATCCATCAAGGTCGCGCAGGAAGAAGGCAGCGACATTCCAAAAATTGGGCATTTCATGTTTCGAGATCCCCGGGCATGGGGAAGACAACGGTTGCGTGCGTCATGGCGAAGATTTTCCATCGCATGGACTCTCGCCACCGACAAGCTCGTGGAAACGTCGGGGTTGAATTTGACGGGCGAGTTTGTAGGCCAAACGAAGAAAAAAGTGGAGACTCAGCGTAGCGAAGCACGCGGCAGCTTGCTCTTCATTGATGAAGTGTACGAGCTGGCAAAAGCCACTTCGGCGAGGAAGCAATGACGTCGTTGGTGGCTGCGATGATGAATCCGATGTATGCCGGCATGATGATCATCATCGCAGGTTACCCACGTGATATCGACGAAATGCTAGATCGCAATGCTGGTATCAAAAGCCGCTTTACTCGCTTTGTGGACTTTTACGACTACGTGGTGCAGTTGTGGACCGGGATGATTGATTGTCGTGCTCAGCGAGCGCAGTTTACGCCCAAGGTCGTGAAAGTGATTGCTGTTGAGGATGCAGATGCCGCGGGTCAAACGTTCATCGCTAGGCGGTAGTCTGCGTCCGGGCCGTTGATGCACCAGACCTCGCCGTTGCGCTACCCAACAGCTACGGACAGCAATGTAGCTCATGCGCCAACGCATCACAGTCAAACTGACTGCGAAGAACGCAAGGCGAGCGAGGAGCCTACGTCAGCGGTGAAGACAGAAGATACTGCTGAGAATGAGGGCAATGGGAGCGACGCTCCACAGGACCCCGGTGTATCGGATGACACATGGGCCGAGCTCCAGCAGGCAAAACAAGAGCGCGCGGCGATGCTGAAGGCGTCAAAAGAAGCTGCGGACGAACGTGCCCACGAATCGGCACGCCGAAAGCTCATGCTGGAGCAAGTGAAGCAAGAAAAACTGCGTCGAGTGGGCAAGTGCCCCATGGGGTATAAGTGGCGCGAAGTGGGAGGAGGCTGGCGCTGCGCAGGAGGCAGTCACTTTGTCTCAGACGCGCAGCTGGAGAAGTTCTTTACGCACTAGGCGCGGCATTTGTCCGACAAGCTCTCGCTGGTATCTATTCTTTGTTGCGTGTGTGCACTTGCATGATCCCCATTTTTCCAATTGCAGTTCGCACTTTGATGGTAAGGCGTGGTTTCAAATATTTCATGGAAATGTTCAACAACGGAAGTTGACTCCTGATTGGAGCAAACAGAGCACTTTTGGCCAATCCGTGCGCACCACCTCAACACCCAGTCTGCGCCTTTTTGGGATCCGCGCTGTCTTCTCTATGTTGGCCATCCAGAACGGCGATTGCGACTCTGGATTCTCGAAGCGCAATCGGCTCGCGGCGATCGAGTGAGGGGTTCTATTTGATCCAGTCCATGCAGCTCTCTCTTTTTTCGATGCTTCGTTAGAGTCGGAGCTTCGGTCCCGAGCCTTCATTTATTCACCATGTTCATCACGCGATGGATCCTTCTTGGAAGAACCCACAGAGACATGTGCGGTCAATAAATGCGATGGCCACTGCTATGGCTAATGCAGCGAAGAATGTTCAATTTGTTTGGCTGGATGGGTCGAACGAAACCGCCAGCTCAATAATATGCACAGATAGACGACGAGCACGAAAGTACCGCATTCCCACTATGTAGCGAGCGCTTGAAGCAGCCTCGACGCGTGCACATCCACTCGCCCCGATCCGCCTCCACCGACATAGAGTTTGTGAAGCTTCTACGTTCTTATTACTGTATGGTCATGATAGAAACGGCTGCTCCGTGCGCGTTCCTTCAACTCGCGCCGCGTCATGCTCGTCTGCTCCCATGAGAGAGGCTCATCCTGGTCTCCTGCTGCCGCGCCCAGCCAGCCAGTCACCATGCGCTGGCGCACACACGAGAGAGAGACGCATGCGCGTGCCCCCCCTTCCCGCACCCAATGCGCTGTCGCACGAGCGGCGCGTGGTGTTCACAATCGCTTTCTCTCGGCTTTGGGTGATGGTCCGCCCCGCGAGATCTGCTCGACGTGCAACTCTCGAGGTTATTTTTGGCCCAATCCGCGTGCGTGGTTCACTTTACGCGAACTGGCCATTTCGCGTCATACTGTACGTGCCGGAATAAAAGGCTTAAAGAGGGAGATGATGCAATACTGTAAAGAAGAGAGAGGTTATTGTTCGATGGTTTCCCTTTTTATTGCGTACTCTCTGGAACGTTCCAGAGGATTATTAGCGCACATGGTTCAATGTCACAGGAGGAGTTTGCAGTACATTTTGAATAGGGGTAGGCGTCCTCGGTATTTTAAACTTACAGTTGCACTTGGGAAAAGCAGATTTCGCCCCGTCTGCCACTATCTTCCCCCCATCCCTTTCTGCTCGGTCGCTAAAATATTGCAGACAGAAAGCACCTCCAATTTAAAACCACGGAAAGGTATTCCAAATAGGCTTTTATCAGTCTTTCAAGATTCGATATATGTTGTAGCAGACCTACATAGATCATCTATGCCTTACTACCATTTATCATGTATTTACCACATAAATCGAATGATGAAAGGGAATCGTTTTAAGAAACAGATTACAACCCGACAACTCTCCATAAAAAGCTGCAGTCCCAGATGGGTCTGGCTTTTCTTTCCGTGTACCGTACCGTAGTGTACTGTAAAAGAGATTGCGCGCTGCTTTTCTCCCCACCGCGTGCATGAGCGCGCATGCGCCTGAGAATGCAGCGCTCCATTCCGCAATTTGTCACCGTCTCCAGAAGAGAGAACCAGAGCGCGCGCGTGTGCCGTTTGCCGCACCAACCGCCAGTTAGCCTCCGTTGCACCCACTCGCGCCCGCATTGACGCTCGTCCGGTAGCTGCTGCGTGTGAGAGCAGAGTCCGTCCGTCGTCAGTGCCGCTCCCTTCGTCGGTGTCCATCGACCGCCGAAGAGCGTTTTGTGATCTGATTCCAGCGTCTCGTGTGAGTTCATTTCGCTGCTCGTTGCTCGCTTCTACGTCCGGAAGCGCACTGCAGGAGAGATTTTTTTTCACATCGAAGAACCAGGTTTCACAGAACGGAGGCGATCGATTGTTTAGGCGAAAATGGGACTTGCAGATTGGTGGCTTCATCGTGGACAGTCGGCGACGGCGGCGATCGTCTCGCAGTGGCGAGTGTACGAGATTGACAACAATGTGTACAGCGGCAAGAACGATGGTGATGATGCGGAAGATGGAGGCAAGTGGCAGACTGCGGGGGCGAGAAAGATGACGCGATCGAAAAGCGCGCGCAGAAACTCGCGTCAAAACGCTGCGCTGCTCGCACATGGATGCCCGCAAGTGAGCACGAAGGGGTTGTTCCAGCAAGCGTTTGTAGTGAAGCTTTTCCCGAAGATGTCGCGCTTCCAAATTCAACGTCCGGAGTCGCCGACGACGTCGTCGTGGATGAGCAGGAAAGCGGAGTCTAATGAGGGTCGACGCTCGCGATTCCGTGATTTCTTTTCTCGATCTGTTCCGGTGGAAGAAGATGCCGAGGTATTCGACTTCCAAGTGATTCCTGAGAAGTGGTTGTCGAGTGAAGCTGTGCTTCACTTTCAAGACGAAGTGAACTCGGTCATGTCGAACGGTGTGAGTCAGTTTCAGATTACCAGCGAAGGCTGTGGCGGCGCCTACTTTTTGCACGAGGAATCATCGCGCAACAAGTCGGTCCCACTGGGTATTTTCAAACCACGTAATGAGGAGTACATGGCTCCAAAGAACCCACGCGGATATGTGAAAGAAAATGCAGTGGTCGGTGAGACTGAGCACCCTGTCAACAAAGGATTCCGGATTGGAAATGGTGCTTTGCGGGAGCGTGCTGCCTACCTCCTTGATGAAACCTACGGAAACTTCAGTGGTGTACCAGTGACAACTGTCATGATATTGACAGTCCATGGGGAAGAAAAAGAAGGTTCGATGCAACGCTTTGTGCCGTCGGAGAGCTCTGCTGAAGATATGGGGACGCTCAAATTTGCCATTCCTGAGGTCCACAAGATCGGAATTCTCGATGTTCGTCTCTTCAACACTGACCGCCATGCTGGCAACATCTTGCTGAGCTCGCGCCCAGATGAGCAGACGTACCAGATGACTCCTATCGACCATGGCTTTTGCCTTCCCTCGTACAAGCATCTTGACTCTGCGACCTTTGATTGGCTTCACTGGCCGCAAGCGCAATTCCCGTTCACTGGTGCTGAATTGGATCACATTGCAGCTCTGGACATCAATCGTGATGCTACCATTCTTCGCTCTCTTGAGATCGAAGAAGAGTGCATCACTACGTTGCGCCTAAGCACTGCTATGTTGAAGATTGGCGCCGACGCTGGGTACTCTTTGTTCGACATCGCGAGTTGTTTGCAGCGCGAAGGGGACTTCAGCATTCCATCTACTCTGGAAGATCTTGTCGCGAACGCAGCGGCCACGGTGGAAAAGCAAACCGGTCTTTCGGAGCAAGATGGTGGATTGGAGTTCTATGATGCTCTTGTTGCTGAGGTTGAGCAAGCGGCGCTGAAGATGTTTGACGAGAAACCGAAGAAGAAGGTTCGAAGCATTAGTTGCTTCAGCTAACTGAGTTTGCGGTGTGACGTTTTGAAGAGAAGAAACGAAGACCCAGAAAAACGGTACGAGCAAGACAAGTTTTGGCAAAAATGCGGTGAAAAATGAAGAAAAAAAGAACGGCGGGACTGGAGTTGCAAGCAAGGTGGAAGCTCTTCAGTGAAGGTGTACATTAATTAGGATGGAGCTGTGTGTGAGAAGTGGCGTGTACAATCAAGTGGTGGTGGTGAAGTTTTTTCCGGAAAAATGAAGAAAAAGGAGAAACGTGTGGATAAAGGCAAAAGAAGAAACATCAAAAAGATAGCACGACAGAAACAAGTAAGGATATAGCATAGAGATCGTAGCGAGAAGTTGCTGGCTAACACAGCAATTGTGAACATGCAAAATCAAATCGCGGGGAGACTGCGGATGGCTTTGCCATGGTCATCTGAGAAGCACTCTATTTATTGCGGCCCTCGGTCTTACGAAAACGAGAGTCGGCGACAGAAATACGTGGGCGTTGGCACAAGCCTTGTATTTTTATGCATCCACGCTTGCCAACAGCAGATGCGCAAGTCCAAAAAGCTGGCAGAAGTATATTTAGCGATGCTGGCTACGCGAGGAATCCGATCTCTAGCGAACGACGTCCCATGCGCAGAAATAGCTGCTGCGAGCTCCAGAGAAACACCAGAAAGCGAGAATGCGGCAACCGAAGCTGCCATTCCTTCTTTCCCCCATCGGCAACAGCGCAGTCTTGAGCAACCAGCGAAGCTGTTCTCGTAGGCAGCGCCAGAGCCATCCATTGCGATGGCGGTGAGCAAAAACGAAGACAAAGTGAGCATCATCAAGAGCGACTCGCTGCAGCAGAAGCCCTCGTTGAAGCTCGACCTCAGTCGCCCAGCAGAGGAATTCGACGACGGCGACGAGGACGAGTCGAGAAATCACTTGCTCGGCGCGAGGAACCTCTACATCGACAGCCCTCGCGTGGGTCAGATCGATGAGGACCTCACGGACGAAGAGATCGCGCGGCGCAAGCGCGTTGGGATCGCGACGGTGCTTGGGCTGTTCATGTCGGTCGTGCTCTGCGTGCTCTTCATGAAGTACCTCTCGGAACACGAGTCCTTCAGGTGAGAGCGACTGACTGAACCCAGAGTTGGTGATCTTGCTTCGGTTTTTCTGATAGCATCGAATTGTTGTTGCTTTTTTCTTGTAGCGCATTGCCTCCGACTCAGCAGCGCTTCATGTCGGCGACGACGGCGAAAGGGGTCAAGGAGAACCTGGAGCAGTACACTGCGGTTCGTTCTTGCTTTGATATGCCACGCAGGGTCGAAAAAAATGGCTTTTACTCACTTGCTGCGATGATGTGTGGCCGGATTTATAGGGGAACCAGCACACTGGCAGCAACGGCGACTACGAGATGGCAAAGTACATTCACTCAAAGGCGATCGGCTTTGGCATTGAAGAGGACCGCATCAAGATGGACGAGTTTGAGATCCTCGTGAACGAGCCCGAAACGCTCAAGATCGAGATCAAGGACAGTGCGAATCCCGTGGTGTTCGACCTCATGGCAAACTTCAAGACCAAGAAAAGCTCTCGGATGCCGGTACGCTTGCGTGCGCTGCTCTGGGAGATCTCACAGTTCTGCTCATGATTTCCTTTGGCTCTGCTCTCGCCACGCAGCTCCCACCGTTCCACTTTTATGCCAAGAATGGAAGTGCTACGGGAAAGTTGGTGTACGCAAACTATGGCACGTCGGACGGCTATGCCGCCTTGAAGAAGGCTGGCGTCGATGTCAAAGGCACCATCGTCTTCGTGCGCATGGGGGACGTCACTCTTCCCGCCAAAGTAACCATCGCTGGAAAGCACGGAGCTGCTGGTATCATCACGTACAAGTACGTCGTTTCGTGGCCGTGCCCATCGGTGGCTACGATGCGCTAATTGGTACTAACTGAGAGCACCATCTCGTTCCCTCCCTCGTAGTGACCCTGCCGATGATGGCTCAGCAAAAGGCTCGGAGTACCCGGACGGTCCATGGAGAGTGAGCGAGCAAGCGCCATTCAGAAGCGTGTACATGGGTAACGGAGACCCATCCACCCCCGACGGCTTTTCGGCGGCCGCGATCGATCGGATCGCGGTTGAAGAAGTGTTTTCGGAGAACAACACGTTCAATGTGCTTCCACAGATTGTCAGCATGCCGGTGAGCGCCAAGGTCGCCCAGTCACTCGTGAAATCCATCACCCAGGGCAAGAATGCATCCGACGTGTTTGGCTCGCCGCGCGTTGGTGAAGGCCTTGGCGCCGTGTACCGCGCGGGTCCAAGCGATGCCACCATCTCGATTGAGAACAAGAACAAGTACTCGCTCAAGGAAGTCTGGAACCTGCTGATCACGACCAAGGGGTCTCGAGAAGGCGATCGCTACGTGATTGTCGGCTCGCAGCGTGACTCGCTGAACGCTGGCACCGTGTCACCGGGCTCGGGCAATGCTGTGTTTATCGAGATGCTCCGCGCTGTGGGTGATCTGCTCACTAATGGCTGGGTGCCTCACCGAACGCTGCTGTTCGTGTCTTTCGGAGGAGAGCAATTCGGATCCGTTGGCAGCTCCGAACGGATCGATCGCCACTTCAGCCACCTAGGAGGCCGTGGGGTCGTGTACCTGAACTTGCGCGACGCAGTGCGAGGGGCTGGCCCTCTGGATTGCGAAGCTGCTGCGTCGCTGCGCAAAAACATTTACCTCATGTCGGCCGAAGTGCAGCAGCCGAAAGCGGAAATCAATGCGGAGAAACTCTTTGTGACAAAGAAGCAGCGTCTGTTGTCGAAGGGCAAGGCAGCTGCGGCAGTACCAAGCTCGAATCGAAGACTTGCTGAAGGTGACACAACCCCAGATGCAGCTACTCTATAAGATGCTGAAGCGGACGACGAGCCAGAAATCCACCTGCTACCGCTCAACACGGCGTTCAAGCGCGAAGGCTTGCCGGATGATGTAAGTCCAGGGCATTCCTCGCCCTCGTGGTGCTGCTTCCTACCCCTGAGTGTTAATGCTGTTGCATTTACTGATTTACCTTTCCGTTGACCTGATTGCTGTCATTTAGGGCGATTCGATCTTCACTTCCTGGCTCCAGCACACGAAGCAGACTTCTCCGTCGGCCAAGCTCCCAAAGGTCAGCCTCCCAGGCTCGGGCAACCGCATTTTGCCCTTCTTGGCTCGGCTCGGCATCCCGTCGCTCGAAATGAGCTTCAAAGGTGGCTGCTACGGAGTCGAGAACAGCGGGAACGATACGATCGAATGGATGAAGAAGTTCGCGGACCCAACGTTTTCGTTCTACCGCGCAGCGGCGCAGCTCTACGGCAACATCATGCTCTCGTTCAGCGATGCGATCTTTCTGCAGTACGACTTCACCGAAGTCACGCGGGACTTGCGCTACGGCGAAGCCTACCTGATCGACGCGATTGGGAAGCTCAACCTGTTGTTGCAGCTGAATATGTCGCGCCTGAGCTCCTCGATTGCGACGTTCGAGAAGGCTGCGCTTGCAGTCACTCAGGAAATGCACGATATGTCGGACCTCATGGTGAACCTCATCAGCGGCGAGCTCATCGTCGACCTCAAGCGGGTCCGCGAAATGAACACGCGCTTGCTCATGACGGAGAAAGCGTTCCTCTTGCCGGCCGGACTGCCCCACACGCCGTGGCTCAAGCACGTACGTACACCTCGTCTAGTTGCTGCTTGTGCTGCGTCCAGACTCACATTTTTTTTGTTGTTGCTTTTGCTGCAAACCAGGCGCTGTACGGCATTTCGGAATGGGACGACTATCGTGTCGGGTACTATCCTGGCGTCACGCAGGAGCTCAAGAGCGGCAACCCGATCACCACCAAGCGCAAGCCGATTTGTCTTTGCCAGACGATTGAGCAAGCCGCCGACACGCTGTCGACGACGGTCCTATAAGTCGCAGCGCTCAAGCCTCCATTGAATGCCTGCTTTAATCCTATATGACACCATCTTTATTACTTCGATTGCACCTGTCGATTTTGAGAAAATGCCGCTGCTCTCTCTGCCCAGAAAGCAGTGCTTCGCGCACGATTTAGCCAGCTTCGCGGAGGAAGTGTTTCATTTCCTTGCCGTGTACACGTTCACATACTATCTTACAATTTCAATTGCCTACCTAGGTCATGCATGCATGATGCTCGGCTCTACCGTAGATGCCGTCGCACCTGCAGCGCTACTTGGAGTTGCAGTCTCCCCATCAATTTCCCACCGACGGTCAGCGAGATCACGGCATCTCGTTTCCGACCCGTGGCGTCCACGCAAAACGCGCCCTGGCCCAAGATCTGGTCCGATCCAGTCGACATCATCGCGGAAATCGACGTCGACGACGACATGTCGCTGCCAATCGATCTCGATCCAGCGCTACCACCGCCGCCTGCAGCCGAGAGACCCGACAAATTCTCCTTTCGTCCTCTCTGGGACGAGAATCCGGCACCCCCAGGAGGCGCAAACGGGGATCCCAGCACTGCTGTCGCCGACGACGTGCGCGGAAGCGTTCTCCCTCGCGACTGCGCGCGGATTTGCACAACGACATGCTTCTTGCTACTCGGTTGCGCCATCGTATTGTACCGCAGACCGCCTTCGACAAAGTTATTCCACTTGACCGTGTGAAAATTCGACGTCGGCGTGACAGTCGATGCGAAATTCAAATCTACGCTGCCACTGTCGCCCCAGGTCAAATGTTCGGCGACTTCGTGGAGCTTGCGCTGCTGCGAAAACACGTCTTCGCACGGGATCGGGAACAAAAAGCCAAACTCGATATCTTCGACGCGGTCAAAAAGCGTTGACCCCGGCTGACAGTCGATCGCGTCCATCCAATGAACCGACTTGAAATCAATCTTGAGTCGCATTCCACATGTTCCTGGGACATCCTTCATGCGACCAGTGGCGACTGTATTCGAGTTCAGAATGTTCAGGTTGCCGCCGCCCGAATTTGTCCAAATAGATTCGTCTGGCAACGACCGGCTGCTGCTGCGTACAGCTTCGTTTAGCGTGACTTGGAAAATGCTGTACACGGGCTTGTGATCGGATGTCGTGACCGATTCGCACGAGTTGTAGGCCAAGCATTCGACCATGTTCTGGAATTATCAAAGAAGAACCAGGAAATAAGATGAGAAAACGGCATCAAGAGAGAACAACGAGACGCGTTTTAGAGATCGTTCGCTTACCTGTGATCCTGGCAGCGACGAATAGAGCACGCGGTCCGTGTACGATGGCACGCGGTGCCCGCCTTTGCTCGTGATCAAGGTGTAGTTGTTCAAAAACGAGCTCGCATCGCTTGGATTCAGTTTCTGGCCGCGGACACGACGGAAAGTCGGGTAGAAGTGGATCTTTGGCTCATTGAAGCCATAAAACAACTGGTTGCTGTTGCGCAGCGCATGGAGCTCGTCGTGTTCTTCCAGAAGTGACACCAGATCGAGACTTTTGCTGTTCTCGACTTTTTTCGGCGTAGTGCATTCTTGAAATGCACACAAAGTGGTCGGCGTCAGTCCTGCTTCACTTGGCGGTGTGCTTGGTAGTGTGCTGCTGCTAGTGTCTCCATTTTCTTCCGATAATGCGTTCGCCTCGCCAGTGCGGATCAAGCGCTCAAACATTTCCTGTGGACTCACTTCTTGTCGTGTCATGCGGTAATTGAAATCGCCCAGGATGAAACTGTGATGATGCAGCAGCGGAAAGCCGAAGCCATAGTCCTCGTCGTCCAGATATAATTGCTGCAGGATCTCCATCGCGTCCTGATTCCGGCGCTCGAATTTTGACGGAGCCGCTTTGCCATCCCTCGATTTCTTGCGCTTGGACAATCGATTGCTAGAGGAATCCGACGCCAAGTGGCACGTCGCGAACGCAAACGACGTGTTCTCGTACCGAAATGACATGCCCACGGCGCCTTTGTTGGATGCGCGGCCAAACACGAGCAGTGACTTGCCACGGTACACTTCTTGCGCGCTTTTGTTCGTGTTTGGACGGTAGGGCATCTGAAACCGGCCATCGAGCACGTTGTCTTCGCGCACAAATACTGTGAGCGCAATGTACCCATGGTACCCCAATGCCGTCGCGCGCTTGCCGATCTCTCGCGAGTAACATACAAACTTGCACTGCGAGCCAACAACGAGGTATTGATGGATCTTCGTCTGTAGATCCGAGAGGTCCATGCACTCCTGTACGCCAATGACGTAGATCTGGTAACCTAGTGGAATCCAATCCGGCTACGAGTCGCAAAAAACATGACACAAGTTAGCAGCTGCGGTTACTAGTGCGTCTTCACCAAGCGCCGACTTACCAATTCCTCTTCGTTCACGTTCTGTTCGCCCATGTTGAAAGTCGAGACAAAGAGCGGCAGCGTCTGCGGTCGTCTCTTTTTTTTGCTTTTGCCAACACTGCGCTTGCGGCTGGCGCGGTCGTGTTGCGGCAACAAACAGTTCAAGATCGATGACCGCATCATGACTTCTTCCATGCTCGAGAACAGAGTCGACGGCCGCGACGACGTCATCGTGTTCATGCTGCTGCTCATCGTGCTGCTTGTTGCATTCGTGAGCGCCGTGCCCATCGTCACGTCTAAGTCGTCGAGCACGGTGATCCGCTTCTTTGCAAAGAAGTCGTCGACGCTTTCCGTGGAGGACGACACGCTGTCAGCGGGGAATGTGCGCGCCCGCGGGAGTTCGTCCTCGAGCTGAAACGACTGCCGTCGGCACAGTCCGCCGTACACGATTGAGTTCGAGAGCCCGTCGAGGTCCAATATGACCTGCGCCACGAGTCCGAACAGGAAGCTCTGGAAGCCTATCGTTTCAAATACTATGTTTGCATAAAACATATAAAAGCACACATGAGAAAACTAGAAAGTGTGGCAAAGCAAGAGCGGACGTACTTCGGTAGAACATCATTGGCGCACGGTGCACGATGAACACCACGATGTACAGCAAGCTCTTGCGTCGAATGAGCGCCGACGACGTGTCCGCTTCGACCGTGTCGTGCCTGGCATCCAAGAAACAGAGCATGACGATTAGTGAAAAGCTACGATAGAAAGTTCAACTTTTACCACACACCATGCAACGCGTCGCTTCATGTTGTTCCGGATGAGTGCGTGCAGCACGATGATGAACACGACCATGAGCACGTAGAACAGGTAGAAGTGCAGCAACACGATGCGGTCTTCCTTGAACCAGCAGTAGAACGTGGCGTCGCCGTATCGATCCGTCGCAACGTGGTAGATCACGAAGCCGATGCACGGGATGATGGAGATCGCGAGGAAGAGCGAAAGCCGCGACTGGCGCTTCGCGTCGCTCTCGCCGCCGACGATCCAGCGGTACAAGTTGAACGCCATGCAGCACACCCACAAGCAGCTCCCGAGCCCCGTTGCATACAGCACCGATGCCTGGAGATCACATAGCAGTCGGTCGTGGACAACTGCGCGGCCGACGATGCGCGCCAGGATCGTCGCGAGGTCGAAGAGCGAGAGCACGAGTACGAGCTTGGCCGTGAACTCCATTTGCGGGCGTCGTCGGCTCCGCTCGCCGTTCGCGAACCACTGCAGCCAGCAAAAGTGCAGGATCACGTACGAGATACCGATGAGCGACAGCGAACTGGACGTGTAGATCGCAGCCTGGAGCACGCCGGCCTGGTACTCGCTCAGCGGCAGCGCCGTGAGCTGGTGGCGCTTGTCGCCGCTGACAGCGTCCTCGGAGTCGTGTCTCGCGTCACGCATCGCGCGCAGGTCAAGATCTTACAGCACACAGAATGGCAGCTAGCTAAACGACGATGGGTACTGTGGACAGAGCAGTGTGCCACTTAGCAATGGCTTTCAACACGCGTCAAAAGGGAGATCCAATGCACCTTGAGCGCGTTGGACAGAGCCACAGAGCGCGCGTATTGTGGAGGAACCGTCGGCTTCTTCTCCTTCTTTGTAGCCGTTGGCGGCGCTTAAGCTATTAATACGATCCACACAGTGGGAACAGAGCGCGGTTTCTTGCGGAAGCTTCCGTGCGCTCCCTTTGCGCGGCGAAGTGACAGAATGCGCGTCGCTCGCTCGTCCACCCACGCACCCGAATGAGAGCGGCGCCGGTGGAGGGTTTCGGCGCGAATGTGTGCGCGCGGCTTGTGCTCTGCGGTGGCACGCGCGGCGCTCTATACACCCGCGCGATCGGATTCTTGGAAGGAACGCGAGGCTTCTTCCATGCTTTCCCCCGATTGACTGACTGGCGCCACGGGGCTCCGACTGAACCGATTGATTCTGACCAGACGCCAGACGATTGGCTGATCGCGGCGTGCGAACTGTCTTTTCAGCCAATAAACGACGCACGCGGATAAAAAAGGGGCAGTTGTCGGCCCAGTCGGTCAGATTACGCAAAGCGCGGGAATCGGCATCAAAGCCACGAGTTGACAGGATGGATACACGCGTTTCAGCATTGGGTTTGCGTTGCTCCTCTGGACGTTGGAGTGCAGCAGCGCTGTATATCTATCTACCTTGGAAGTATGTAGGTGCGTGTGAGGCAAAGTGCACGGGGTTTGAGCCAATCGTTCTTTTCTACAAGGGAATATAAAAAATATACACCAGGATAAATTAAAAGTAAAAAAATACACAAAAAGATTCAAAAGTAAAAAAATATACAAAAAGATTCAAAAGTAAAAAAAATACAAAAAGATTGAAAAATAAAAAATAGACCAATCACGTATACTATACGACAAAATATACACATTATCCAAATATCATTAAACCAGCATCACGTATGGTTAGACAAGCGTGACTCTTAATCAATGTGTACATATACAGTATATTTTTCT
>JAADVP010000664.1:0-16558 GCA_023335675.1 Globisporangium solare | reverse complement strand
GGCGACGCTCTACGCCATGGTCGCGGGCATGCTAACGTGCATCACACTCAAGGAGCTGTTGCCGGGCGCGTTCCGCTTCGACCCCAAGGGCTCGTACTTCGTGCTCTCGTTCTTCTGCGGCATCCTCATCATCGCGTTCGGCGTCATGCTGCTGCAGTACTCGGGCACTGGTTGAAGTTGCCCCCTTTTTCTCTCTCTACATTTAGCACCGAACGGTCCATCATGTATTTAATCCAAGAGATTGGGTTGTCGACCAGAAAGCGGTGACCGCGCTCCTACGTCTTCCGCTTCGATACGGAATGCAGCGTTGTTGGACACTGCTAGTGCATTCAATGAGCGCCAATCATGGCGCCGTGGCGGACGACGAACGGAAACGCAGCTGCGAGCCATGAGTTCCTGCTCCGGATGGTGCGGTTTGCCTGGACGCCACATGGCTGGGCGCAAAGCAAGCACGTGGTAATCCAGCGTGGATCTTACCATAGGGCATCCTGGTGCATTCGGATCCTGTTGTCGTTCGCGCCGCCCTCACGGAGCCACTGAACCGCCCATGTTTCCATTGAGAGGGCGGACCTATCCTCGCTGCTTTCCATCCTCCGACTACGTACGGTACGTGCGTACCTACACGACGGGAAGTTGACAAAGACGACTGGGAGACTGCATTGCTGCCAAAACCAAAACAAAGTCTTAGCGAGATCTTGCGTCAGTGGTTCCAGGTAACGCTCACGCCCACCCAACCGCATCGGGAACTTTACGCGCACTTTCGCCGAAGAGGAGCGCGGCGCGTTTTCTTTCTCTTTTTTCTTGCGCTCTGCTGTCGGCGCATCTTCGAAGACAGTAATTTTTGTGTTTCATGTTTCTGCTGGATGGCCTTCTTCAACCAATGTTGCAAGGTGCTCGCTTTCCCGATCCACTCATGCTGCTCCACGCGGCATTCAACAATAAAGGTCTGAAAGTGAACAAATCTGAAAGCCGCCGCCCACTGTCGAGCGCGAACCGGATGAAAAGCATTACTGCCCAAGCGCTCTCAAAACTGGACTCCCAGGTGGCACCGACCATCACACAGTCAGCTGGACAAGTGGATCTTAGACTCCATCTGCTTTCGAGGAACTCAAAGTGTACGAAAAAGTCGAGATGTTCGCATACGCCACCTGGTCGACTCTTGGCACTCTTTTACTGTTTTACATCGTTATGCTCCGTTTTGCATCTTTGTGCAAGTTGAATTACAACATCGAATAATCTTGTGCGATCTTGCTGAATTTCTATGCAGCTCGGTACTACACTTTCCCGTTTTTAGTTGAGAAGCCTTCATTTATCTCTTAGCTAGCCTTCATTTATCAGTTTTGTCGTCGGTAAGGGAGCTCGGCGAATAGGGGTGTGCACTCTGTCCCAGCTGGCTTTTTCGAGGTTTCTTGTCCTTTCTGTTTATCTTTAGCTGGCCTGGCCATACAAACCCCCAGTCATGTACGAAAATCAGGCCACCCACACAGAAATAGAGGCACAGCGCAGGCACAAGCTAGGAACAGGTCCATTTTCCAAAATCGCGCGCTGCTGTCTCATCCCAAGGGGCAGAGCGCAAAAAAAGCAGAGAGCGCGGAGGTTGTTTCCATCCGCCGCGAGTGTCGCCAGATTTGTTTCTCGTCTTCAGGTGCGTTCACGATGAAGAGACGCGACGAAGCCCGCAGCCCCGACGACGCGGGCCACCATGAGGAGGGCGACCGCCAGCGCGCGCCGAGCCCAAAGACCGCGGCGGCGCCAAAGGACGCGAGCGAGCTCAAGTACAGCACCATCGGCCCCGACGATGGTGCGGACCGGCCGCAATACCGCTCCATGGCCAAGACCATCGGGGCCACGAGTCCTCCAGCGTTCGGCCGCAGCCTCATGCACGAAGACCTTGGAGGTATGCCAATGCCGTTTGCCAGTGGCGCCAAGAAGATGGGTGGCGCTCCAGCTTTCACAACGGGCATCAAGAAGTCGGAAGCTGCGTCAAGCTTCGGCGTCCGCATGGACCGTACCAAGTACGTTGGTGTGGCGCCACGCGACCTGCCGCCGCCACCGTTCCGGTTAGAAATGCACACGCATTTCCATGCCAAGTTGGAAGCGATCCAGCGCGTGTGCAGCGTCGTTGGACGCAAGCTATGTGAGTTGGACACGGACTTCGAGTTCAAGAGCGAGAAGTGCAAGTGGAAGGTCGAGTACCGGAAAAACGGAGGCTTCCAGCGTGTCCAGTTGAACATTCTTATTTTCAAGATGAACAAGGAATACGTTGTCGAAGTGCAGCGCCGAGAGGGCGACATCACGGCGCTGATGCATCTGTACGGCGAATTGAAGACATTTTTTAAGCGAAACCAATTGCTCGTGGAGAAGACCCAGCCAGGCGCAGGTGTAAAGCGTCCTGCTCCAAAGGCAACAGTGCCGAAGACGCCGTTGACGACGGAGAACCTCCGTGATGGTGTCTTGGCCATCAAGGGATTACTTGAAAGCAAGTACGTAGACACCCAGATCCAGGGTGTGCTCGGCGCGATCTCGCTGTCGGCGCAAGACGACGCGAACGCTCGTCCTGAAATGGCGGTGCTGATTCCGCACCTTGTTGCGCTCGGCCAGTCCAAGAACGCTAACGTGGCAAGATTAGTCGGCGTCGCATTGTCGCGACTGTGTGATCACCCAGAGTGTCGCCAAGCCTTTGTGGCCTCCAAGGGGTGGCAGTTCATTGTGGATTGCGCCGCGGGTGGCCCTAGTGTGAACCCAGAAGTGCAACGGGAAAGCCTCCATGTGGTAGAGAGCTTGTGCCCGTTGTACCACGACGAGCTCGCGAAAGCAGCGAACGCGAGCAAAGTGTTGCAACTGGTGCAGGAGTGGCAGAGCATCGAGGATCCGCGGCTGAAGAAGCACGCGTGCAACGCGCACCGCGCCCTCAAGGACGCCGGCGTGATCGCGTAGATCGGTCGTGGCTCTTTCCCTCCAAGTATGCGCGATGCGGCTCTTGTCTCTTCTTTTTCTTTTATTTCATGCCATATCTTGTAAGATAAAGCCATCCTCCCCTCCTGTCCATAGTGTTGTTTCCGTGTCCGCTTGCACACTCCATGTCCTTAGTGCGAAAAGAAAAGGAGGAAGACGTACGTCGCTGGCTTTACGATCCATTTGGCCACGGTCGCTAATATGAAAAAAAATATAGTGTTTCGAGTCTTTTTAACACAAGAATATAATCCCAATCTGTGGTTCTCTTCCGCTCTCCTCGTTCAAACGTGAGTTGTTCGCTTCCATCTGGTGGATACGCCCCAAACCGAATATGCAGAGAGAGAGGGCCCGTCTTTCGCAGCGATCTTTCCCGCTTCAACATCCATCCGTGCTCAAGACGTGGCTGCTGTATGTATATTCACAGAATGGCATCATGAAAGAAAAAAAGACCTTGCTACACGATCTCCGCGGCAGACGCGCCGCTGGGCACGCGCTTCTCGACCGACCACCCGCCCTCGAGCGTCTCGGTCATCGTCACCGACAGCGAGTCCGGCGTGTCCGGCAGGAACGAGTCCGCCTCCGTCAGCTCGTCGTCCGAGCAGAGCAGCTCGTCTTCGAGAACGTAGCCCAGGATCTGGTTCTTGAGCGATCTGACGGCAGAAACACACGTGCAGACGAGTGCCGCCCACAGTCAGTTTACATTTGCAGCCTCCTGCAAGTACATGCGAATAATGGGCGTACGTGGGGAACCAAATGTTGACAGGCAGCAGCCAGTGGAGCGAGAACCGGTGGCTCGCGCCGCCAAACACCTCGCGGATGCCGAGGTTGTCGGCGACCTCGCCCTTTAACCGGTCGATCTGCGTCGCGCCCGTCATGATCACGCTGTACTGGTCGCACATCATGCACATCGTGAACAGCCCGAAGAGCACGGCCTCGAGCACGAGAAACACGACGCGGATCGCGCCGGAACTCGGGCAGCTGCTTCCAGAACGTGAGTGGCATTGCGCACACACAGTGCATACGGCGATTGGAACTCAAAAGCTGCGAATTCATACGTGCAAAACAGCAAGAATAAAAAAAAAAGATACGTACTTGTCGTTGATGCAGCGCGCGTACCGCAGCGACACGAGCACGAGCGCGTAGAGCGACAGCATAAACACGTAAAAGATGAAGAGCAAGAAGAACTTGTGGTTCCCGAGCCCGACGCAGTTGTTCACCCACGGACAGTGGTGGTCCATCTTGATCACGCATCGGTCGCAGATCGAGCAGTGGTGCGCGCGCCCGGGCTTAAACTGACGGCAGCGGCGGCACGTGCGATACTTCTGGTCCTCGATGCTGAAAGCCGCCGCAATCAGACAGACGATGATGAGGTGCCGATACAAATAAACATAGTCGAACGCGAGGCAAGCACGCACCGTGCGATATCCTCTTTGGACGCGTCGGCCATCGCGAGCGGGAGCGCGCTTTGCGGCACAGCGCCAGGATCCGTGAGCATTGCTGTCGTAACGCAAGAGAAAACACACATAGGAGCGCACTTTAGACGAAGGAACCACAATGGCAACGCATGGGCATATAGCTCGTTCATTACCTCTTCCGTGCGAGACGAGCGCCAAGAAGCAAATGCCCGTAAAGGCCGCAATGTTTATGAGACCGAGAAGCGAGAGCCCCATCCATGGGTAAATCACCACGCCCTATCGCAGAGGCTCCAAATCAGCACGAAAAGGGACACGCAGCAAGCGAGTCTCGAAGGCACATTCGCGCACGTACGACAACGACGCACTCGGCGTAGAGCACCAGGAACCACGAGAGCGCGGCGCAGATGAGGCCGCATGGATCCTTGTTGCACCAGAGACGCACGTTGAAGCCCGTGCCGCACGCGCTCTCCTTCCGGCGCATGTCGAGGGGGCTCATCGTCGTCACGCCCAAGCACCTTCTTCACACACACACACACACAATAGGCAGGCGCCCTGCGAGTGCCTCTTATTAGAGGAGTGTGTTCGTTTTCTTCTTTTTATTTTCGGAGATTACGGATGCGAGCCAATACTGGTACGCTGTACCTTGTTACCGGTGCACGTACCGGTAATGATTGCGACAGCAACTCATGTGTACCCATGTTGCCGCCAATCGTGTGTACCCACGACAGAGCCAATGCGTCATTCCTTAGTGGTTACGAGCGCAGAAGATTTCCTACTCGCGTTGCGCATATCTGTAGGCCGCCTGCGCGCTCTGCGGCGTCACATCGACGTATTTCTCGATAGACCACCCGCTGTCCCACGTCTCCGCCATCGCCTTCTTCGCTGCTACCAATGTCATCGCCCCCGTGCGTACAGCAAACAGATCGGGCGGCGAAAAGAGCGCATCCGACTCACTCGCATCCCCATCTTCCGTGAATACGAGCTCTTCTTCCGATACGTAGCCGCGCACTTGGCTCTTGATAGATCTATCGAATAACCAGCCGCCGAGTGTTAGCCTTCATTCCGTTTGGAACGCGAGTCACAAAATTGCGCGTACTGAGGGAGCCAAATGGCCACAGGGAGCAACCAATCGAGCGCGAATTCATCACTGGTGCTGCCAAACACTTCGTGAATGCCCGGGCGAATTTTTGTGTTGCCCTTGAGCCGCTCGATCTGCGTGACGCCCGTCGTGACGACACTGTACTGGTCCCAAAGTATGTTCGCCGTGAACGCGCCAAAGAGAACACCTCCCGCTATCATACTCGCGACGCGGAAGATGCTGAAGTTTGGACACCTACGACACAGAAAATACGCGTACGACGCATCAGCCGTGCTTGTGAACAGCACACTTGATTTCTTGTCAGGCGGATCATATTCGGTAGTCATGCACATTGTAACGCAGGTGGCGATCAGCGCGAGCCCGTAGAGCGTCATGAGCAGCGCGTAAAAGTTGAACAGCAAATAGAACTTGTGGTTGCCGAATCCGACGCAGTTGTTGGCCCACGGGCAGTGGTGGTCCGTCTCGACAACGCAGCGACGGCACCGCGAGCAGTGGTGCGCACCCGGTGGTTTGATTTGACGGTAGCAGGCGCAAAGCGGGATCTTCTTGACATCAATGCTGCAGGTCGAGGAGACGCACATTCGACAGAACGCTTCAACTGTCAGCGGACCCACATCTCCACCATCCAGCTCATGGCAGCTTTGTACTGCGATATTTCTCCTTTCGCTGCTTGAGCGATGGCGAGTGGTAACGCGCCATCAGGCACTGCGCCCGGGTTCGCCAGCATGGCTGGCACGCACGAACGTGAAGAGCGGCTCTTTCAACGGATAGGGCATCAACAGTGCTTATGAAACCTACCTCTTGCGTGGGATACCAATACCAGAATAGAGAGCATCGTGAAGCACGCCACGTTTGCGATACCAGCAAACGAGAACCCCGTCCACGGGTAGATAATCTCGCTCTATGCAATCGGTAAAGGAGTCAGCGTTGCGTCATATGTCGTAGTTATGGTCTGCCCTCTTTTAGATTTTGTTTGTCTGTTTGTCTTGCCACAATGCTGCACTCGCCATAGATCGCAAGCAGCCACGGCCGTGCCGCTAGCAGAAGCCCACGTGGTCTCAGATTGAGCCAAATGCGCGCCTCGAATCCAGTCCCGAGCCAGCGCAGTTGGTTCTGTGAGGACGGCGTCGTGGGACGCATTGCTGCCTTGTATCGGCTCTCATTCGCAGCA
Source organism: Globisporangium solare (assembly GCA_023335675.1). NCBI lineage: Eukaryota > Oomycota > Peronosporomycetes > Pythiales > Pythiaceae > Globisporangium > Globisporangium solare. Next base: position 9,918 of record JAADVP010000664.1, on the reverse strand, counting down.
GGTGAAAAGCGAAATAAGCGCAAGCTACTTCGGCAGCGCCAGCTCCGCTGCATCGTGGACCTATCGAAGCGATAGGTCGGTCATCAACAGGTTGTTGTGCTTAGCGCATACGCGGTATGTCAAGGTATCCATTCAAGCTTCAACTGGGCACATGTTCGGTCCACATAAGTTGTACCCATGTTCAACCGGTATATACCGGCATTTACTGGTCACCACTAAACCAAACAGTGTGGACAGTACACGTTGTGTCAAATCTGACGCTCTATTAAAACCGGCTCATAAAATCAACAGTGTGAGTGTTGGTTGATAAGAGTGATGGTTGCTCTCTCACAAAGTGATCATACAAACGTGACCTCCTCCTCATTCTTGGACTCGCGCGCTCGCCACCACACGCAACACACGCAGGACGCGATGGGGAAAACCAAGGCGACGAGCAGCAGCGAGCGCGCGTTCGGGCGCATCGCGCTCAGCGACGTCACAGACGCGCGCATCGCCGAGTGGAGCGTGCGCGCTGTCGCGGGTGACCGCCGCCAGTTTTCGCGTGAAGCGCAACCAGCAGCAGCGACGACTGCAACGGCAGCACAGGATGAGCAGGACGCAGTCGAACGACGCGCGACCCAGGCGTCGCTTTTGCAACAAGATGATACGAAGAAGCTTGTTGGCATGCGCTGTGGAACGTGCGACATCGCGGCGTTTGACTCGCTGCAGGAACAGCACGCGCATTTCAAGACCGAGTGGCACTGCCTGAACCTCAAGCGTAAGGCCAAGGGGCTCCCGATTTTCGCGAGCGAAGAAGAAGCAAACGACAGTCAACAGCAAAAGAAGACAAAGAACGATGGAAACGCGAAGCAGGATGGCGGGTATGCTTCCTCGTCGTCATCGTCTTCGGGAGCATCGGAGATTGAAGATGACGATGATGTGTACACGACAACAGAGCCCGTCGTGGAGTTTTCGGATGGTAAGAGCGTGTTCAAGGTCTACAAGAACATTCTGCCGCATGCAGACACGGAGAAATTCAATCCATACACCTCGTTGGACGAGATCCGCAAATCCAAGTTCAAGTGGGCGGTCTTTCTGCTGCGAAGTGGGCGCTTTGCTGGCGCGATCTTTGACGGCGAGAAAGCGCTTTGCCATAAAACGTTTCAGCGCTACACGGTCCGCCGCAAGCAAGGAGGTAGTCAGTCGGCAAGTGATAATGCGGGCGGGAAGGCGAAGTCGGCGGGTGCCACGCTGCGACGATACAATGAAGCCGCATTGAAGCAGGACATGGCCGATCTGCTCGCGCAATGGAGCGATTTGCTCAAGGGGACCGAGCTCATCTTTTTGTCGAGCGGGAAATCGGATCGCGCGACGTTCTTTGCGGGGAAACCACCAGTATTGCAGTCCGGTAGGTCTTGCTTGTTGCGAGTCGAATCGCTTTCCTCCTTGTTTACCAACAGTGCATGCTATTGCTTTCATTTGTTTTCACAGACGATCCACGGCTTCGCCGCATTCCGTTTGCGACGTTCCGACCGACGTTCAAAGAGATTTGCCGCGTGCGATCGGATCTCAGCAGCGTCCGCTTCTCGCCGCTCACTGCAGAATCGGCTTCTCCTTGTGAAAAGTCCAAGAAAGCTGCTGCATCATCATCCAAAGCGAAAAAGTCGGGTGTGCAGCAGGAGAGTGAGGCAAAGAAGGACTTGAGCGCGATTGCCGAAGAGGAGAAGACGGAGGAAGTCGTCGTGCCGCTGCTCATTCAGCTTGTTTTAGAAGGCGACGTGAGCAAGGTCAAGGCGCTGGAACTTGTGCCTGGAAGCGACGACTGCGATGTGAACGTGGTCGATGCAAACTTCATGACGGCGTTGCACCACGCGTCGGCGAGCGACTCGGTGCCGCTCGTGACATATTTGCTCGACAATGGCGCAAACCCGTCACTGCTGGACCTGCGCAATCGTCCGTCATACTTTCTGTGCAGCACGAAAGACACGCGAAACGCATTCCGTCGGTTCCTCGCGGACCACCCGGATGCGTGGAACTACACGGCATCGCAGATCCCAACGGCGCTGACGTCAGACATGGAACAGAAGAAGAAGGAGAAGGAGGCCGAGAAGCGGCGTCGCGCGAAGGAGCGCAAGAAGCAGCAGAAGAAGGACGCGGCCGAGGCCGAGCAGCGAGAGCGTGCGCGGCAAGAAGAGGAGGAGCGCCAGATCGCGGCGGGCAAGGCGTGCGATTGCTGCGGCAAGTACGCAGGCAAGACGCCGTTCCTGCGTCTCGAGTACAAGTACTGCTCGACCGAGTGCGTGAACGTGCACAAGCGCAAACTCATGAGCGAGGCCGCACTGCGCCGCTTTAGTGGAAGTTGAGGTAGCTGTCGTTAGAGTGGAATAATTTTAAATAGAGGTTCTTGCGCGTCGTTTCGAGCCGCGGTATCTCATCGCACAAAATCCAGACAAATCCGCCTCGTGCATGGAAAGAGAGACACGGCAAAATGCCCATGGACAACCTGCCGCTGGACGACGAGATCCTGCAGCGCTTGTACGCGTGGATCGACGAGATCCCGCTGTCGCGCCCCAAGAAGAGCATCGCGCGCGACTTCAGCGACGGCATCCTAAGCGCCGAGGTCGTCGCGTTCTACTTCCCCAAGCTCGTGCAGATGCACAACTACAGCCCGGCAAACTCGGTCAAGCAGAAGTTGTACAACCGGAACACGCTCAATCGTACGTTCTGCTGAGAGCTTAGAGAGAGAGAGAGAAAAGCGCGATGACACCTTGTGTGGTGTCCGTAGGCAAAGTGTTTAAGAAGCTCCACATCTTCCTCTCAAAGGACGACATCGACGACCTCGTCCAGTGCCGCCCTGGTGCCGTCGAGCATCTGCTCGTCAAGCTGCAGCTCAAGGTGAGAGTTGTCTACTCTTTGCATATGAAGCGAACGTGTGTGAACGGTAAACGTGCATGTCTGTCTGGGCGTGTGTGGTGTGTGCGCCAGATTGCGAGCTACCGCGAAAGGCGACCGTTCTCGGCGAGCTCGAGTCGGCTGGATAACAACAACGAGTACGCGCATCATCCAGCGACGGCCGGCAGCCTCAGTGGAGGTGCTGCTGCTGTTGCTGGATCCCCGGGGGAGGCATCGTCGAGTGCATCGACTCGCGTGCATCACCACCGGTCTCCGAGTCTCGACAAGGTCGCAGAAGTGCGCGAGTCCCTTTTGCACAGTGCGACTAAAGACTTTGCGTCTCTGTCTTCGCCGTTGGTCGGCTTTGGCGAGGCCGGCAGAAAGGGAGACGATCCACGAGACGCGAGCGCTGGCGCGATCGATACAATGCCGATGGGAGCATCGAGTCCCCATGGTTGCGGCTCATCGTCACCTGCTGGTTACAGTGGTGGAGAGCATCCCATTGCGGCTAAAGGCGCCCTGTTGGAAACGGACTTTTCGGACACTCGGTCCGAGATCCTCGAGAGAGACCACATGATCGGAGAGCTACGCGAAACAGTCCAGGTAGCCAACGCCCGAGCGTGTTGTCCATGAAGAAAGCAAACAGCGGTCCTGACTAACGAACGCATTTGGTTGTTGCTGGTTGCTGTGGCAGATTCTCGAGATGAAAGTTCAGAAATTGGAGCAGTTGGTGCGCCTGAAAGACGGCAAGATCCAGACTTTGGTCGCAAAACTGCGGTCCCAGAAGCCGCCGTCGTAGACGTCGCCAAGGGCGAGAGAAAGATTCAAGAGACGCTAGCAAACAATGCAAATGTGGTTGATGCTGATGTTTTGGACTTGGGTATTGTTTTCTTTTTCCTTTAAAAAAAACAGGCAGGTCAAATCTATCAGCACGCCGCGAGAAAGTGAATCAGCTGCTCAGTTGTTAAGCACAGAGAGATGGGGCGCTGTCACTGTCTTCTCTCATTCATCTACAACGCATCCACCTCCTTGGCCTCAATCTCGCGAAGCCCTCGTACTCTTACCATTGACGACGATCTCCACCGGCAACGGGCTGGTCACGATACGAGCGGCCGCCACCATTTTCAGGGTATCGTCGATCGTCGTTGCGTTGACTGCCGCCACCACCACGACGGTCGTCCCAACGAGACTCGTAGCGTGGACGATCGCCGCCTTCTCGGTACGAAGAGCCTTGGCGCTGGGCAAAAGGCGCATTGCCTCTGCCATCTGGACGGTTGTATGACGACGAGGAGCCTGCTGATCTCGATGACGGCGCACTGGTCGGTGCCACCAAAGCCTTCATCTTGAAAAACTGGAGCGCTTGGGACAGCGTCGGCAAAATCGACGACTCGATACGACCGAAGAACCGGAAGCCTCCAGACTTGACTTCAATGTGGCAACTATGCGGGGTGGTACGCGCAATGAACGTGATCGAAAAGCACCCTGGAAATTTGTTGTACAGGTGAATGGTGTACGGAATCCTCGAGGGGTGCGCCTTCTTCTGCTTGATCAGATCTTCATGCACTTCTTCGAGCGACATGGTCTTGTAATACTTGTAGCGCGTCACCTCGTCGACCAACTCGTTCATTGGATCGATGAAACGAGCAATCATTTCATCGATGTTCTCGTACGTCTCTTCTTTGATCACCAACTGCTGACCGATACGCGCTTCCGAAGGTTTGTTCTTCTCTTCAATATCGAAGTGACGATACACACCGTCAAGCATCTTCCACGTCAGCGTGAGATGGTCGGAGCCTAACGTACTTGGACGAATCACAACATCGCCAATGGGTTGTTCACGCAAATACTGCATGGCGCTTTGGCAGTTGATGTTTCGGAAAAGAGGGTGCGCGATTTGTCTCTTCTTTCGCTTTGGTGGTGCGAGGCCACTTCGGCCATCCGCGATGCCTGACTTGTCGTCCTCAATAGCCAATTGATTGACCAGACGATCGATACGCGCAACACTGTCATCCACAATCTGCTTCCGGTTAGCATATCTCGGGAGTGCATCGGAATTGAAGCACATCGACACATCAATCAGCGAACGCTGATTGCATCCAAGTTGAATCTCGTAACGACCGTGGTTGTCAGGCTGAAATCGCAGAATCTTCGCGTTCACCGTCACACCCTTTGGAAAGTTCTGGGATCGAACTTCCGACATGTAATCGGGGAGCAAATCGCGACGCAAGCTGGATCGGATGCCGCTTTGAAGTCGCACTCGCACGAAATCACCCGACATGTGCAAAAGCGTGCACGGCACGATCATTCCGAGGCGAAGCGTCTCTTTTGTTTCTCCATTGAGCAGGAAGAAGAGTTCTTCGTCCTTCGGGACCTGATACTTTTCACGCTTATCAAAATATGGGTAGCGCAACTCGCGCTTGATGTATTCAAGGGTGAGCAACTTTGGTCCCTTCTTCTGAAGCTCAAGTCGACTGGCATAAGCTGGGAGATCAAGCTCGGCAAGAGCATCCTGAATCTCTGCATCATCCAGTCGCTTGTTCGGTGGGCCATTGTGATTGCGAATAGCAGACGCAGACTGGAACATCGTGTCTTCTACCGCAAACGAGTACTGGTTTGGATCGTACATGTCGATAGTCGAATTGTTGTTGGCATCGCCGCACATTTTCACAGCCATATAATAACTCTCTGGGTGAATCCGCGTGTCGTCCAGCGGGTTGAGAGGCAAATCCTTCAGTGCATCGCGTTCTCGGATACGCACGAAGCCGGAGCAATTGCGATACACGATCTTGCCCACGAAGCCCTTCGACAGCAACTCTTGTCGGCGATCAATGTAGCTCTTCGCACGTATTTTGTCCAGCACTGATGCTGCTTTCACAGGACCCAAGCCACAAATGAACTGAAGCTGATACGAGGTATGCTTATGGTTGGCAACCAAGTTGATATCCACACCGAACTTATTCACAACTTGGACAAACACGCGGTCGTACTCCTTCAACAGCGTATCCTTCACCAGCGAATGTTGCATGATGTTGACATTCAAGTACAGAAGCTCCCGACCACGCGTTGGTTCATCCAATGAAACATTTCCCCACATGGCACAAAGCTCTGATGCCGGGTTTCGCAAGTATCGTCCAAGGCCGATGGCAGCGCGAACAGCTTCAGACTCTTCTGGAAACTCGAGCTCCGCACGCTTAGATCGGCTGTACATACTGGGGACGTCGTCTTTCAAAAACACGATATCCAAGAAATCACGCCCATCGTTTGCTCCAAAGCGGGCCGCATCTTGTCTTCCAAGCTGACGACGCAGAGCATCCACCAATTCACCCATGTCCATGCATTTCATTCCCGCAGAGATGTTGATTACAACGACATGCGTTCGGGAGTGCTCCTGCAAAAACTTGTACAGCGTGTCCGTCAGCTTCTGAATGTGTCTCTCTTCGCGCTTGCAGTAACCTTGAGTCTTGTCAATCAGTTCCCCATTCTCGTCGAGCGCAACAATGTGAGCGATGGCATCCATGCCTCCTTCGATCCAAATCGAAATGATGAACGGGTCCACTCCATCAGCAGGCTCGTACGGACGGACTAGCAAGCGCTCCTTCATGGCTCTACCGCAGTCTTTCACCACCACCTCGCGAGATGCTACCAATAGGTCTCGCTTTAGCTCATTTTCGAATGACGGGATCATGAAAGCATTAATGGCTTCCTGGAGGACAAGATGGCGCTGTGTCTGCCACTCTTCGTCCGAATCGTTACCGGCGGCCAGGTAAATAGGCTCCAGAGGGTCCATCAGATCTTGGGCTTTATCGTTGATGATGGTTACTGTCACCAACCCTTCTTTCTCCGCACGAACAATTCTCAGCCACATGTCTTTGCTCTCGAGCATCTCCAAAACCGGCATCTCGGCGATGTACTGCAACCCATGCGCATAATGAAACTCGTCGATTTCTTCTCTTCCTTTCACGGTTGCTTCAGTGTACAAATGGGCATTCTGGCGGTACAAATCACGAATACATTTTCGGATGTTCGGCTCTGCTGCGACCTTGCTCGCTGCAATGTGTCTGGCGCCTTTCATAACATCATCGACGGTCGGGAACTCCTTCGACGTATACTTTTGTGCAAACACGCCAGGACTCTCCTCTGGGGTCGGCACATCGCGCAGCGACTCCTCTTGTTCCATTCCGGCAACAATCCCACCTAACACGGTCGCATTCATTGTGAACGCAACTGACAGTGGACGTAAGCCTGCTTTCGTGCAAATCTGGTAAAAATTTCGGCGCACAGGACGACGAAACTTGCGGTCAGCTGCAGATTGCTCATTCGTCGCGGATTCTTGCGCATCGAGAGCAAAGAATTCCGACAAATCCTGGTACATTTTCTCGTTTGGGCTTTGGAACAGGCGTTCATAACACTCCCGGACGAACCGCGACTCCTTTCCGCCAGCAGCATCAACCGCACGTTGAATGCCGGACTGGAGGGACTTTCGTTTCTTGTCTAATTTATCCCACTTGATATCCAGATCCAAGATTTCGTACAAATGCTCGCTGTGGAGACCGGCCACTTTCCAGTATTCCTTGTAGTATCGCTGAACGAATGCTGGCTCGAGTTTCTCGTCGTGGTAGAACCGCAGCACGCTGTCAATGGCTGACACGATCTCGCCACGCGATGCTGCCGAGTTACGCTGGCCCTTTCTCTCCATGCTCTTGATAATGAAATCGCTGATCCATTCCGATTCCTCCGCTCGGTCTTCTGCGTCAGGAAACTTGCGGCCCGCAAACAGCTCTTGGTATCTTTCAGGCAAATCTCTGTCACGAACAGAAAGAATCCCTGGCGTCATCATATGTTCTCGCAGCACACTCGGTTCGTACTTCTCCAACAAGATCGCGTTCTTGGACTTCTGAGCACCACCCGACGACGAACTCTTTCCGCCACGTGTTGCCTCGAGGAACGCATCCATATCACCAAAAAGCTCTTCAGCTTCTCCCATTTGGTAAACCGATGGTCCTTGCATTGAAGCTGGCAGTGGCTCCTGCTTACGACGACGGCGCGGCACTTCGCGTCCTTCTTCGTCGTCATCGACAATAAACTCGTCGATATCGTCACTTTCGTACTCGTCGTTGCCCAAATAGTTGTTGTTGCGCGCCGGTGCCGAGTCCTCTTCTTCTTCGTCAGAATCGCCGAACATGCGGTAACTGAGTTCGCGCGACATCAATCCCGAATCGTCACCCTTTCGTTTCTTCGACGACGAGCGACCCATGTCTTCTTCGTCCTCGCTATCGCTTCGCGCGGGGCCGGCGTCCATGCCCATGTTCTCGCGCACGAGCATGAGATCTTCGTCATCGATCTCTTCGATCTTCTGTTTCAAACGCTTTAGTTTCTTTTCTTTTTTCTTGCGGCGACGTCGATGACGCGCTGTGAATCAAGAACAGCGCAGGCGCAACCAGCATCGGCACCAAGAACAACAATATACCATTAAGTAGCTGCAAAATGTGGCACATTGGACGTGGAACATATCGAAAGCCTTACCGTTGTCGTCATCCGACTCCTCTTCATCATCAAGGTCGTCCACGACGAAGCCATCATTTTCGTACTCGTTCTTGTCTTCGCCATCGTCGTCGTCGTCATCGGAATCGTCCGAGTCGCCACCTTCAGCGTCATCGCTTTCCGACGCTTCGTCTTCGATGAAAGACGACTTGGGGCGCTGCGCACAATACGAAGAAAAATAGCGTTTACAATCATGATGCCTTCGTGCGCAAACAAATACACACTGGAACGCCGCGCAGTTCGTCTCACGAACCTTCTCGTCGTCGTCTTCGTCGCTATCTTCGACGATCTTGGACTTTTTCGACTTCTTCTTGGATTTCTTGCTCGACGGCTTGCTCAGCTTGCGCTTCTTCGCGACTTTCTTGGTCTGCGCTTCCGCACCCGAATCCGAATCCGACACGGTCGGCGACGCTCCATCCATCGGTTCATCTGCGCGTTCGCACGCACACCACAAACAGCAACAATGAGTCAGATACGCAATGGATCCATCTCTTCCCCGCAGCGAGTTGACAGTGCGACCTGCCACTCGCATAGTAGACAAACCCAACGAACGCACCATCCGACGACGCCATCCCGCTCTGCTGCTGTTTAGTTGGTTTCTGCACTGTTTACTGGAGGGGAAAAAAATAAGGAAAAAGGGAGCAAAAGATCGGCAGCCGCCTCGATCGCTCTGCTTCTGCCGCTTGGGGGTCACGACGGCCGGGGAGTGCGTCTGCTCTGCGCCGCTTCTGGTCTGTTGTCTGGAGGCGCGTCTCTCTCTCTGCTGGTGGATCCGCGCACACGCCGAGCGAGATCCGCGTGCTGCTGTTCCCTGTCGCTTTCCGCCAACCACCGCGCAGCAGCAACCCGTTATGCTTTTGCCGCGCTGTCCGCCCCCTCCCCCGCCTCCCCTCGCTGAATCGTGTGCAAAAATACATGATGTTTTAAACAAACTCATGCATGGCACGGGATACGTTTTATACAGACACATGATATTGCGGACTATTGTATTCTCGTTTTGATGATAATAATTGCATCGACCTGTCATTTATTATTTGATAATATAAAAATATACACCAGGATAAATTAAAAGTAAAAAATACACAAAAAGATTCAAAAGTAAAAATATATATAAAAAGATTGGAAAATAAAAAATAGACCAATCACGTATACTATACGACAAAATATACACATTATCCAAATATCATTAAACCAGCATCACGTATGGTTAGACAAGCGTGACTCGTAACCAATGTGTGCATATACAGTATATTCCTCTGTGTTTTTGACGAGGAAAGTCCAGTCTAGGATGGAAAACCTCGAACATGCACTATGTAATGGTCAAATAAACTCAACCAAGCGAACTAACCAGGGCAAGTCTTACGGTTGTGGCCAACTTGCTTGCAAATTCCACATCTTCGAATATGCCGACTCTCCAGAATCTCGGTAGCTTGTTAGGATGAAATCCTTTTCTTCTTTGGCCGTCCTCTCTTCTTTGAAATAGGTGGAGACATACACGCACCACTC